>JAZDUA010000471.1:535000-760000 GCA_038098605.1 Gryllus longicercus | reverse complement strand
TTTTATCAACCTTTTAGACTACATCAATTATGTAATTGTTATTAATATTTAATAATATGACATAAATGTATCAGTACTTAATGGAAATACGAATAACAGATGCGCTGGGTTATAAATAATGGTGTAACTGAAGTTTTGGAGGAAATTAAGATTGTAGATTTTTATTGAGTGGGAGAGCTCTCTATATTCCAAGTGATTTCAAATACCAATAAATAACAAAGCTAACTCACTCGTGCGTTATGACATGTACTGCTCGTCTCGGATTAACAGTGATATCGAATTTCATTTTCCTCTGAAACATGAACATTCTTTAAATATCTCAATTTCATTGCAACAACTCATGAACTGAGACAATTCATGGAAGAACTGAAATTGAATCTGAACTGGAATAAAAATGATATTTTACTTTCATTCATAAAATTTGACAAACTTTTTAATCACCAGATGATTAATGTTTATAGAAGACGGTAGGGTCGCGACATCGATAACAAAACATCGATGTTTCGAAATACAAAATTGAAAAAATATATGATGAAAATACATCGACTGAAAACCATTGATGCTTTTAAATATCGATGTGTGTAAATCTATATTTTAGTAACCTTTAATATATTGAATTGGATTGATGCCTTTTTTTACGTGGCGAGACTTAAGTGTTCGTATGAAGTGTTTATGTCACGGTGGTCGTGTTTATTAATTTATGAGTGAGATTAATCTGACAAAAAAGTCAAAAATTCTCAGAACAGTTAATAAAATGTTTATACAAATAATACATTTGTCAACCACATTCAACTAACTAATATTTTTCTCAAGCTGTATTTGGTCTAAAGAATGCTATTTTTTTTCATTCGAAAATAAAATATCAATCAAGTGAAAACAAAGAGATCAAAACATTGATGTTAAAAGAGAACATCCTCGTCACTATTCGTAAGTCGATGTTCAATACATAGTCGTTGGTACAAAAATATCCATGTTTTGAAAACATCGGCATCGTCGTTGACATCGTATCCCTAGTAGACGGACGCACGTTTGCACAACTGCATCCAAGGTCGCGAGTGCCTCGCAGGAGGTGCCAAAAAGAGCCACGCCCCCTCGGTCGCTACTGGCGCCGCGCGACGCCCCGGGGCCCGCGAGACGCGGCGCGCAGCCTCCGGTTCCCACGAGCTGCTGGAGCCGCGCCGCGCCATGGCAGCGGCGGCGGCTGGCAACCCGTTAGGTAGCGCGCGGCGCGGCGGTGGCGGCAGGGGCGGCGACGAGGGCGGCGGGGGCGGTGGAGGCGGAGGCGGACGTCGCCCGCCGGAAGAGCCCAGGCAGCCGTCACGACCATGTCCGGCCGCGGAGCGCCCTGAGCGCGCGCATGTAGACGAAGGTTCCACCGAACCGTGAGAAGTAAACAGGGACTACACTAGTTATTTATTCTACAAAACGAGAGAGAGAGGTAGAGAGAGAGAGAGAAACTTCTCGAGAGGAAGCAATTAACTCACGAGCGATGCAGGACCGTAGGAGGTATCATTTATCGATGGATTAATTTAATTACAGCACAGTATGAATATTGACCTTTTTTATTTCATTAAATTTGGCGAAATACAAAAATTAAAAAAGTCGTTTATGTTCAAAAACGTTGCAAATTTGACGCTGATTTCTCACATATGTCATGAATTATAATATTTACCCTAAGTAAGCTTCACCTCATTTCCAAATAGAACGAAAAATAATACGTACATTTGTATAATATGTTATGTTCAACGCTTTAGAATATTTGAAATATTTTTCTTTCCGGTAGTTGAAAAAAAAGTCAAATCACTGTATAAAGTAGGGTAAATACCGATTTCTGTGATAATGAAATTTTAAATTTTTTTGTCTTTAATTTCATAGGCTTAAAATAGTATTATAAAAAAGTCGTTAGGTTACATCAGATGAAATAGTTTGCGCCAACCAGGGTGCAGTAAACTCGTATTTATCACCTGTAGGCGGTAAAGAGGTCCTTTAGCAATATATTATTGCCTATTAAGAAACGTTTTAACTTTCTAAATAAAGTAAATAATCTTATTGTTCAAGTACATGCCTCGGTAGATTGATGTATGAGGCAAGGTTGTGTCGGATGTTTGAAGCAAGGTCTGGAGTGGTGATGATTGGGAGAAGACGATTTTGATCCCGGACAGGTGCCAGGCATTTACTTAAGGTGTTAAAGGTCAGCGAGTTGCAAGAGGCTCCTGCCAAGATAGATCGACTTTTCTGATAATTTTTTCCATGTGGTGTCGCTGATCACTGTGAGGCGAATGCTGGAGTGCGCGTTCCCCTTGTCTGCTCGTCCCTTCCATCTCCCTCGAGCTGGAACAGGTCGCTGCGCCGTGTGAGGGATTGCGTTTCGTACAGCTCCTTCACATCCCAGGTTCGTCGGCACAGGACCATCATTTTTATAGCAAATTCGCAATGCGAGAAGAAATTAAATGAAAACTATGGAGCCTCCTGCCATCTAAGGATTCGTTAGATGCTCAGCACCTCGGATCGGATTGAGAGGCTGAGGGCATCAAATGTTGTCGCTACAGTGCCACTGACCGGGAGGTCCTAGGTTCAAGTCACAACGATAGCAGGCGTTTTGACACTACCTTGCTAAATCGAATTCAGCCGCGGTTTTTTCAAAACATCACTCTTCCCTCACGAAATATGAACAACATTTTTCTTTAACTACTAAATCATTATAATAGTTGGAAAAAGTTTGTAATTTTATATTGGAACAAGATGTTAGATATCTCGGGGAATATCAGTACAGGGCCATAAATGTGCATGTATTATTAAACGGTACCTCTCTTTATTTCGTTACATTTCCATATGTGAAGTACTTTTTTTACGGTTAACAAGATTGTTGTGTTTTTTAATGGATATTAAAAAATGACCTTAACTTGCAGATAGCAATGCACAGAATCCGCCATTTTTATACTCTGTAGAAAAATACTTTATTTGGCGTTTGGATCTGAAAGTAAGAAAACTCAATTTACGCTTTTTTTGAGTCATACAAATCCATAAAAAAATACTTATTTGATTGGCTTAGTGGATCTTTGTTTCATTACAAATAAAGTAAAGTAAAGGTCTAATCTTCCCCGCCTCAGACCTCCATTACAGAAGGGCTGTTCACTTTACGAAAGTTGGGTCAACGGAGACGTTTCCGTTCAGCGAGGGAAAACCTCTAAAGGGGGAAAATCCTGTCGCCAGGAGATGAATACACACTAACCTAAAACATGCTCTGAACTAATGTGTATTTAGCATGCGAGGTCGTCACGTTCTTTTAAAACTCGTAGCTCTGTGCTCTTGCTTTAATGTGTTCTTTCTACCCTGAAATAGAGCTACGGCAACAGTGGAACACGTCTGAAAAGCCCGCACCAACTTCTACAAACGCGCGTATATACACATTAAACATCCACAGGAAATCTCATTTACGATTACTTATAATTTGTACAGGAACTTAAATGAATGATTTTTTTAACACCCTTTATCAACGATAAAGTTGAGTATGTCAATTTTCGCAAATAACAATCTGTTCTTTAAAATGGGAACCTTGGAGAAACTAGAAATATTATAGGCATATTTTTTTTCGAACCAGATTTTCTCATTATCGATGAAAAATATACTGTTAAATAAAACATCAAATTAAACAAACGTTTTCTCACTTTAAGTACTTTAATTCTCATTTCGTTAAGAACGTTATAACTAGATGCCATTTCTTCCCGTAATAAATGTCACTCAAAGCTGATGTATCGCCAGGACTACACCGGCTTCTGAGTGCTTTCATACGCGGGGTTACTAGGGTCATTTACATGTTTTGCAGGCTGAGCTATGAGTCAACAGCGCGACTGAATGGGAGTTTAGATGCCCGAACGCAGGGACAGTGTCACAGTTGTCGCAATCTTAGCGTAAGTATGAGGAGATACACGCGTCTTTTGCGTTCGAAATATAAATAATATATAGGACTAAGGAAAAGCACAGATAGAGCGTGACAATAGAAAAAATCTGCGAACGTTGCGAAGGTTGTGGGGGAAGTCTGATCTCACTTACTTATCCCGAAGATCCTCCCCTGGTGAAAACTCCAAAATCACTGAATGCGTTAGCTAGTGGAGGTAAAGTCGCGTAAGGTTCCTTCCTTCCTCGTGTTTCCCCCGTCTCATTCTTTGTCAGTACTACAGCCAAGGCTTGGTTTTGGCTAGATTGCCTTAGCAAAATTCTAAAAATTGCGGAGGGTATGTCAGAGGGTCGAGTATTGTACCTGTCGATTCACTACCTTTATTTTGGGCTTTCAGCAGACACCCATAACAATTCACGCGCCCAAAATGTTTAACTTCCAAACAGAAATGTTTGTCATTGGAAGAAAGTAAAGTTTCACTTGGTGGTGCTAGAGATACAGTACATTTGTGTTATATGCTGGAGGGGAATATCTAAATTCGGTTGTCATAGGTTATAATAGCTGCATTAGGTAGAAGTGATAGGGTGGGACAGCGACATTCGGAAGTCACACGGTGGAGAGGCTACAGTGTGTGATGTTGAAAAGGAAGAAGAGCTACATTGGAAGGAGATAATAATGCGTAAAAGTTTCATTTGTCGTGATAGTGACGTTGCCACAGTTTGGGGAGACGCTAGTCGGAAAACGCTGCTTTTGTCGTGCTAGATAGCAAAAACTGCAGTTCTTAGCTGACCGGGAGAAGCGGCGATCTAGGGATAGGTGACAATTTTTCAGCCGGCATTCTGCGATCTTCCTCGAGGCGAAACGACCTCAGGCCGAGAAGTATTTCGCCCTGAGGAGGATCGCAGACTGATGGCCGGATAGTTGGCTACTTTCCCTAGAACGCTGCTTCTCCCGGTCAGCTAAGTACGGTTGAAACGTTGCTTAGGGCGCGGCAGCTCCTGGACAGCCAAATAAGCACTGTCTCCGGCCTCGGAAGCCTAAGATCTCCAAAACCGCGGATGTTGGTCGTAGATAGGAAAATACCAAATTTGTCGGAGGCGCTTGAGCGTCTGACCAGCACCGAAAGAGCCCCGACGCTTCCGTGAGCACGACTGAGAAGTGGGCGTCTTCGGGCGCACGCGCCGGTGCAGCCGCTTGACCCCTCCCTCCGGCGAACCGGGCCCCGCCCCTCCGTCCCCGTCGCCGCCACGTCCCGCCTCGCCGCACAGTGGGGCAGAGCGGAATAGCACCCGAACGAAGGTCTCTGCGTCTGAGA
This sequence comes from Gryllus longicercus, assembly GCA_038098605.1. NCBI lineage: Eukaryota > Metazoa > Arthropoda > Insecta > Orthoptera > Gryllidae > Gryllus > Gryllus longicercus. Next base: position 754,787 of record JAZDUA010000471.1, on the reverse strand, counting down.
TGTTATTAGACGAGTAATTAGTCCCATTCTACAAGATGGGCGTAAAGTAAGTAAGAATTTTAAAAAAATAGTAGTTTCGTAAGATTTATTTTAATTTATTAGCAACACATATGGACAACCTTCGTAACATATGAAAGCAAAACCCAGGAGAGGTGGCTTAGGGCATCAACTGATGTCACTGCAGTGCTTCTGATCAGGATGTCCTAGGATTCGAGTCCCGACGGTAGCAGGATTTTCGGCACTAGCCAGATAGCTAGGTAGAGTTCTGTCACTGTGTGAAGGAGAATTATAGTGGCCGACGTCTCTAATCGGTAGTTTTCCATGATTTCTCCAATCAACACCAGCCACAGCAGTACTCCAACAAATGGGCCACGGGCCGCGCGCGACATTTCATTCCTCTGCCCTATCATCACCCCTTACTTACACACACTGTGAGTGTTTGGCCGTCACGAATGTCGGGAGGCCGGTCAGGAGCTCCGGGCCTATCCCAGCTGGGGCGGTGCCCCGCTAGTGGGAGGTACCTGATTGGGAGAAACCCCGGTCAGCGCAGGATTTCACCATCCAGCGAAGGATCTCCGCCACCTCTGGAAGAAAACACGCGAACTATACTTACGGGACATGATCATTGCAGATGACGCGCCAGTAATCCCTAATCAATGAATCAGTAAGAAAGAAAAATAATATTTTCAGCCTTAACATAGGCACCGGCGTTCTCAACCAGCTTCCTCAAACTTTCGCTGATACAAATGATTATCTGAAGGAAATTAATTGGGATGTTGGCCATTACCTCTTGAATCGGCGCGACGTCTACAATTCCTCCATTGTGCGAGGTTTGGACTTGTCTACCTGCTCCTTAGTGTAGCCCCACAAGAAAGAAAGTCACATGGACTGAGATCTCGACTTCTTGCTGGCCATGATGGTGAGATCTACGCCTGCTATGCCAACGTCCAAGAAATTTCTGGACCAACCATTTGGGAACAATTAGTGCCAAGTGAGGAGGCTTTAGCATTAAGTCAGCATTAATTCACCAATTTCCATTCTTCGGTCATAGTTTTCGAAATTCAACATCTAAACTTAATCGAGTTTTCAGTGACGAAAACTAAGTATTTGATTTAAAATGTGCATGCTGCTTCCAGCGGTAAACGATTGCACTAAGTGAAATAGGCCATATGAAATCCTAATAAATATTTCATATTTCAGCTCTATTTATAACTATATATCATTAATATATTATAAATTTATTGAGTATTAAAAATATTTTGTTACTTCTCACCCAACTGTATAAGGCGTTAAGGCGAAGGAGGGGGCTGACGCCGTTTTTATGGTTAAGTGGCTACATTAGCGGTTTGCCGTTACTTTCCACAGCGTTAGGAATAATGAATGATGATGGTGATGATGATAACTGGTATATTATAATGGACGTCAGACCATTGCATGCGCCCCTCTCCTGTGAAGAAGAGGGGCAGCGGCGGGGAGCGGTGGACGGCGCGCCATATGACGAGACCTCGGAATTTTTGGCACAAAAAAGTGATAATTTAGGCACCTAAAATAGGTAACAAAATTATGAAATTACGCACTCTTAGGCACGAAAAGTAACGTTTTAGTCAATTAAAATAGGTTACTAAATACTAACACACATTTAAAAATTAACTACAGACCATTAAAAACATATTGGACATGAAAAGATAAATTTTTGGCATCTAAAATTGATCACAAAAGGAGTAAATCAGGCCATTTTTATTATTCAGGAAAGTAAAGTATTTTTACATTTATCAGTGTGTCTACTAGCATATTGTTATTCACTTTTTTAGTTTATTATAGTCGCATCAACAACTGTGGTCATTAGCGACTACTTTAAACACAACTTAACAATATTGATATGATAACTTTACAATATAGTACACACACGCGTGCGTGCGTGCGCGTGCGTGCGTGCGTGCGCGTGCGTGTGCGTGCGTGCGTGTGCGTGCGTGTGTGCGTGAGCGTGTGCGTGAGCGTGCGCGTGTGCGTGCGCGTGGGCGTGGGCGTGTAGAGAGAGAGAGACAGACATTATTTGTAACTTTTTATTCACTTTTATTAATTTTAATTTCTTTCATTCTTTCACACTTTGCATTCTCAACCTGACAAGAGCGCTGCTGCTCCGAGAATGGGTGCATCTGCCTAAGAAGTGCATGATGATCGTATTCAGCGTGAAACATACTATTTATATCGAATTGCTGAGATCCTTAGAAGATGTGTTGGGTGAGAGATTTCGGTGCGTTGTCGATTACGTATTCGATCAGGGAATACTCGCGTTTTGCGAAATTCGGAAAAGTATTTCCGTGTCGGTGTAACAATTTTTTTTAAAATGAGTAAATAAATATCAAAAGCCTTCAAAATTATTTGTTTTAGGCAGTTTTTGGCAGAAAATATTAAAATGGGCATCAAACGCCCTTTTCAGACATTTTAGGCACCATTAGATGCTTTTAATAGATCTATTTTTTCATGATTCTTATCGTTTGCAATTATTTTCCACGATCTCCTAAAGGATCTAAATAGACATTTGTCCTAAAATTCGAGGTCTACGTATGGCGCAGAACGAAGAGGGGAGGCCCCTCCCGCCCTGACGAGAAAGAAATATAGGTGCGGGAGGAGAACGGCACGTCCTTGCTAATTCTGCGCTTGTTCTGTTGACTTGTAACTTTCATTATTTGTATTTCTTATAAAGTGAGGTGACAAAGTAAAAACGGTATCGAATGCACATTTTCCAACTGTGCTCAGAATCAAATCCAAACTAATGGTGTAACAACAGCAGACACTTTCTCGCATTATTTCTACACTTTGAAATTTTGAAATTATCAGATAGTTCAACGAAAATGAGGCATGCGCCATTAATTAAGCCCTTCAATTAATCCGTGGAAAAAAATTAAAGAAAAATTTGGAGGCATTTTTTGAAAAATATTTATGATGCGAGTCATCAGATCACTTTTGCCATGTCCGTCGTACACTATTGTTTAGACAGTCTTACTGATTTTCATTTTATTTTAATTCTAGTATACAAATCATTTAATGACACATTAAGATCAGTAGCATCCGATGCGGTCAAACAAAAGTATTCTCTTTTCTTTGAAAAATTCACACATTTATCTGAACCCTTCACCATCGTCTCACTTGAAGCACTAGTTCTAAAAATGACCAGTGTCAATATTTTTACCTTTCTTTTCCACCTGAAATACGAAGATACAATTGAAAGAAAAAAATTGGAGCCGTTTTTAAGGAAATACTTTCATGAAAAATTACACTAAAAACTACTAATTTGTTTGGAAAAATTGTACATGAGCGTTTTTCAAGATCTGTTTTTCCTTGAAATCCTTTCAAGGTCTGAAAAAGATATTATGAAGGAGACACAAATCTCTATCTTCAATATTGTAGTTGTAGGAAGACGCCGAAATACATTTGACAAATTCTTTTAAGCATCCTTTACGCTATCCAAACACAAAGCCTGATCAAAAAATGTGGAGAAATTTTTGGAAACTTTTGAAAACGTAGTTTAGAATTTATTTAATGTACCCCCCAAATCGAATTATTCGTTTCATATTAGCAGGAGTTGAGGTCGTTTAAATCGACTGGGGAATATAATTTTGGATAAAATCGGGTGAATGGGTTAGGGACTAGACCACAGGTGGTCTAATAGAGAGACACTTCTTGCCTAAATCTCTTTTTCTATATCAAAGACCCACAAAACATGAATTATGATCACACAACGTGTTAGGGGAAGTAATTCACAACATTTTGGAAAAAGATTTATCCACTTCTTCGTTATCAGGCCCCGACAATGAGTTTTCCTGTCGAAAAATCGCCGGTTTCTGCCACACGATTACGAACCTCTCTCGTTTCTACTTACATTGTAAATCGAGAAAATGAAATGTGTTTTTCTCAAAACGTTTGCCTCTCGGCCATGAATTACATTAACGTCTAAACAGAAAGCATTATTAGCTCTAAAATGGATATTCGTCAAACGATCTTGTGAAACTTATGGCCCTGCAAATTTGAAACTGATAATGCTTCATCATACCTTAGGCAAAGTCCTAGAACAACATTTTTCAAATTTTCTCAAAAATGGCACCAATTTTTTAAAAAAATCTTTGAACAAGGCAGTGTGCATTTCTAAATATGGTATAGGTCCAATTTTCATTAAAACCCGTAGTTTTCACCTAATATAAGTCAAATCGTGATAATTTTCATGCTGGAACCACACGACTATAGATAACTGAACGTAACCACTGAGCTATGCAAGGACCCGCCGTTTGTGATAATAGCTCCAGTAACGTCTACAGTTAAAAACATCTTTGAAGTATTCTCAAACTTCTTGGGCTATAGGTCTAAATTACTGATGTGATGGGCTAGCTTACTGACGTGGTGTCCACTACTGGTGTTACCCAAGTTGTTGGCAACACTAGCTTGTATTGTCTGCTCTTCTGATTGCAGAACAAATTTAAAAAAAAGGATTACTAATGAAGTTTCCCTACTGCAGATTACATCGCTTGAGAATATTTTGCAAAAACGAAATAGAAGTCTCAGATTCCGTGTTCTTTAAATATATTGATGCCAGAAACATGTGTGAGTTTTTTCTGCATTAAAACATTGATTCCTGAGCACATTTAGTATAATACCTGAGAATAAGAGATGAATGAATTGATTGGTTGGGTGAATAAGTTAGTTGAATGGATGGTTGTTTAACTGAATGATTGACTGGAAGCCGAATGATAGATTAATTGTATGATTAAATTTAAAAAAAGAGATTCACTGAATCATAGGGAGATTGATTTTAAGAGTGACCGAACGATTCCGTGGATGATTGAACTATCAAATGATTGACTCACTCAGACGTTAAAATATTGCATTAATGAGACTGAATTGATAGAATGGCTGGCTGACAGGTGAATGGATTAATCAAATCATCAAACATCAAAATAATGGTTGGTCCATATATTCTCTGAAAAAATAAATGATTGAATGAATGAAGAAATAATTTAAAAAAATAATTAATTGATTAAATGATTGATTGGAATTTTAAAAGTGTTTGACAGAATACACTTCCTGGTAACTTAAGTTACAAAACGAGACACGAAAACTGATGCGTTAATGTACAAAACTGCAAACAATGTTATATGACGTTTCGTAGCGGAAATAGATATACATATGTTACCCATTAGCAAAACATGGGACTACTCAGAACTGTGAGCGTGTAATGGTGGCTATCTCAAGAGTTCGAAGAAGATATATGATAAAATGATAATAAATAAAATAATTGGCTTAAAATGTGATTAAATTACTGGCTTAAAACGTGCGCTATCTGTAACACCCTCCCCTACAACGAAAGAGCGCAGTCCCCGAATGCTTCCGATGCGAACCACTGTGGGCGGCGGCGCGCCGCTCTGGAAATCGGGCGCAGCGGCGCGGCGCGGCGCGGGGCGTCGCGGCGCGAGGCGGTCGGCGCCAGCCGCCTCCGAAATGAGGTCTCGTCCAGCGGCTCTCGGCTCGCGCCGCCGCCGCCGCCGCCGCCGTGGCCGCCCGCCCGCCCGCGTACTCGGCCTCTCTCCCGCGCGCGGCACGAGGTACGCCGTGAGGCACAGGGCGCGTCTCCCAGCCCTGCGAATAGCGGTGGCAAAGATTCGCAAAACGTCGATACAGCGATACTTCGAGAGATCACCAACAGGTTTTCGACTGACAAAAACATCGATGTTTTAAATATGATGAAACCTTTCGAAGCTAATTGTCCTGGTTCACCTCCTTCACTAATGATTGCACTGAGATAATGGGTCAGTATATGATCTCTGAAAAAGTTTATTTTGAAAGGTGCCTCACCACAATGTACTCTACTATCCAATAAGAACTGAGATTTCTGCAAGATTCAAGGACAAGGTTAAAAGCATTGCTCATCTCCCAGCAATGCTGATCCGTCCTGATGACAAGCGGACAGTATAATGGTACGCTTTTCTCAATAGAAGGGTAGGAATAGTTTAATTTTGCAACAGTGCTATCAATAATTCCTTCGTACCACTTGTCCTGCCGCAGTCTCTGAGTATCAAGAAATTGAAAAGTTCTCAGAGAATATTTGTGTGTATTTTAATAGTAATATTAAAGCATTCGGACAAATATAGGCACATTATTAAAATTTGATTTTTGTTGAGAATTGTTTCATAAATAATTCGTTATATTCCGTTAAAAGCCATTTCACTGCTAATTTTGCTTCATCTTTTCTGTAACGTTCGTGTCAATCTACCATTATTTTATAGAGACCTACAGTATATTTGATACTGCACGAACGACAAGAACATTCCTTCACTATATCACAATATTTTATCTCCATTTTAAATACCGAAACCAATGAAGACTTTGGAATCCTGGGTTTAGCGATGATTTTATTTCCAAGTGGTAATAATTTAATCTTACCCCTTCCTTTTATTGTTTCTATTCAGTCTTGACATCATATCAAACTCCAATTCGTTTCATAAATAATCGGTCTCATAACAAGGATTTGCACGGGAATATTCAAAATAAATTTTGCAGTGTAATAAGTAGTGAAGGAGGTGAGCAGAGATATTACTTCATTTCAGAAATGATTTCCAGAACAATGATGAACACTATTTTGTATATCCATTGTAGTCTGAATAATCCACTTTGGAGGTTTAGAGAATGGTACTGGCAGTTTTGATGTGAATATCTGGAAATTCGCACTTCACGAGTGCAAACATTGCACCGTGTAAGGACCTTTCACCGAGTAAGGAGGAATCCAAAAGTTTTATTCTTGTTGAAGATTTATCTTGGGACACACATTTAGGTTCACAAAGTGTGAGTTTATTTATGGTGGTATAATATATTTGATGAGAATTTGATGATTATTCAATATACATTCATTCACAGCTTATGATTGGAAATGTCACTTTTTGGGACTTAATGCGTTGCCATTGATTTATCAATAACGTTATTTATCGCTGTTTGGAGGAAAGGAAATATTAGTTTAGTGAGTTTAGTGAGAAGTTAGAAGTTAACATGAGAGAACAAATTATTTGGTTGTGAGCTCTGAATCGATTGTTATACTTCCAGACTTCTATCTCAGAAACCTGTATTGAATGTAGCCTTTATTGGACACACGCGATATTGCTGGCGAAAAATACGTGTACTAGCAGGTATTCTCAGATATCTGTTTACTTTAACACGTCTTATATTGTTATAATATATGGCGACATTATTGCTGAATCATTCATTTACTCAATCATTCATTCTTGCTTTCTTTGTCTCATTCATCATTTTCCTCATTTATTGATTCTTTCTTTTCATGTTCATTCCAGGATGGTGCGCCTCAACTTGTCAGCAATTTTGCCTCCGGCGTTTTCACTCCAATGGTTCAGTTTCGCTCTGATGAAGGCCATTTGACACAGGTATTTTCCTATATTTAATATTATTTGTCACTTAAAACTGAAATAGTTCCTAGAGTGTGAAGGAAGGTAATTAAATTGAAGATTCCCATGCTGATATCAGCTCAGTATTGGACAACAGTATATTAATGATAAAACATGCTTTTAAATTGTTATTTGTGATTTTTTAAACTACATTATTATTCATAAATTTGCGACGTATTATGGATTATAAAAAGTATTTTATAAATCCTATTTAAATTGACTAGTCAAATTTACCTGATAATTTTGAAGGTGAGGAATAGGAAGAAACGTGTATGAGACAGAAACTAGATTTGAGGAAGCCAAGTAACATCAAGCCGAGAGAAATTACTAGGGATTAAACATAACTTCCCGAAGTTACATATTATATTAACATTGGTGCGTTTATTATGCAAATACTTCAGTAATCACTCGAAAAATTATCTTCATCAAAAGATGCGTAAGACATTCGAAACAAATGCTTATCTTCATTTTTTTTAAATTCAGTAGTTTTAATGAAAATGTGATTTTTCTCATTGAATTCAGTGTATTATGATTGAACATTTTAAGAAAATCGTTTGCAGGTATTCCACACGTTGCCCTTCACTGAAGGATCATAGGTATCTAGATTACATGCATAGACCCTTAATGTAATGAATATAAGGAAAGCAGGGCGTATTTACATCAAAATCATGTAAATATCTAGACCCTTTTATTGCGATCATTTATGTCCATAAAATGTACTATACTGTAAAATAATGTTTAATGTAAATACGTATTAACATGCAAGATGTTTCAAAATTTACATAAGTGCCGTTTTGAAACCCCAAAAGATTTAATCAAAACGGCGCTTAAGTCTATGAGCTTGCGGTTAAGTCTCTTTAGATTTTGATTTATAGTTTTGGGCTATCAATGCAAAAGTTTCGAGAAAAGATGTGATTTCGAAAAAATCTTGTACAGGTATTTTAGGAAAATTGTCACGATTTAATTCAAAATTACTTAATATTTTTAACTGCACCTAGTTTGAATCCAGACACTTAGTAATTACAATAGTAACCGATAGTGCTGCTATAAAGATTAAGCTACTACATTTATTTTTGAATTCGGTCTGGTTTTTTAGTGTTAATATAGGAAATAATATAGTATTTATAACCGTAAAACAAAATTTAATAAAAAACAGGTTTTCTCAAATTAATACACAACACGTTTCTTTTAAAAGACCGTCCCCCATTAATTACTGTCTGAAGCCGCCCTCGTTTCCAGCTCGCCCGGTGGCATGCAATGAATCGGCTCTAATCCGGCCGCCCCTCCCGTGCTGTCGCGTCACGTGGGTGGGCCGCGCTCTGCATACGCCCTTGCACAGGTCTCCGCGCAGGGTCAGGTCTCGCGGGGCGCTTGCCCGGCGGTCACCCCGGCGGCGGCCACTGGCGGCTCCGCCTCCGCCTCTGCCTCCACCTCCGCCTCCGCCGCGCCTCCGCCGGCGGGGGTCAACGCTTGCTGCCCCGCCAAGCGTGACCGCGCTGCTGCAGGAATGTGGCCGTCGGCCGGCTGCGAACCCCCGCGCTCCCGCCCCCGCCTCCATCGTCGCCGTCGCCGCGGAGGCTGGGCCACGCCCGCGCTGCCCGTCGCCGCGCCGACCCAGACGCGCCTTGGGAGGGCCACGTGCTCCTCTCCTCCCTCTCTCTCTCTCTCCTTTTATCTTCTCACTCTGCTCCATCTCTCTTCATTCTCCTCCGTCTCTCTCCTCACTTTACTCCCTCTCTCCTCATTTTCCTCCTTCTCTCTCCTCATTTTCCTCCTTCTCTCTCCTCATTTTCCTCCTTCTCTCTCCTCACTTTCCTCCTTCTCTCTCCTCACGTTACTCCCACTCTCTCCTCACTTTACTCCCTCTCTCGACTCACTTTACTCCCTCTCTCGTTTCACTTTACTCATCTCTCTTCACTTTACTCCCTCTCTCTCCTCTCTTTTCTCCCACTCTCCTCACTTTACTCCCTCTCTCTCCTCACGTTACTCCCTCTCTCTCCTCACGTTACTCCCTCTCTCTCTCCTCACGTTACTCCCTCTCTCTCCTCACGTTACTCCCTCTCTCTCCTCACGTTACTCCCTCTCTCTCCTCACGTTACTCCCTCTCTCTCCTCACGTTACTCCCTCTCTCTCTCCTCACGTTACTCCCTCTCTCTCTCCTCACGTTACTCCCTCTCTCTCCTCACGTTACTCCCTCTCTCTCCTCACGTTACTCCCTCTCTCTCCTCACGTTACTCCCTCTCTCTCCTCACGTTACTTCCTCTCTCTCCTCACGTTACTCCCTCTCTCTCCTCACGTTACTCCCTCTCTCTTCTCACGTTACTCCCTCTCTCTCCTCACGTTACTCCCTCTCACTGTGCTCCCTCTCTCTCCTCACTGTACTCCCTCTCTCTCCTCACTGTACTCCCTCTCTCTCCTCACTGTACTCCCTCTCTCTCCTCACTGTACTCCCTCTCTCTCCTCACTGTACTCCCTCTCTCTCTCCTCTCTTTACTCTTTCTCTCCTCTCTTTACTCTTTCTGTCCTCTCTTTACTCTTTCTGTCCTCTCTTTACTCTTTCTGTCCTCTCTTTACTCTTTCTGTCCCCTCTTTACTCTTTCTGTCCTTCCTTTACTCTTTCTGTCCTCTCTTTACTCCCACGTCTCATCACTTCACTCCCACTCTCTCTCCACTCTCCTCCCTCTCTCCTCACTCCCCACCTCTCCTCCCCCTTGTGCACTTCCTCCTAATGCTCCTCCGCCCCCGGCCAAAGAAGAAACCGGAAGCTTTGAAATTCGCTGCTACCGCTGACGACTCGTAATGATGCGCGGCGCACGAGGCACGGGCTTTCAGAAATGAATTGCACGCCGCGCTTAGAGTCCAAGAATATTTATTACTTGCTACACGACGTTCCGGTCCAGAGGTATCTGCTGTAGGTTACTTACAGAATTATACACATGTGTGCATTAATTGTAGAAATAAATATAAGTTATGTAATTACATGGACCCATTACTTGCAATATTATGAAAAACATATTACTTCCTTAAACACAACTAACTACAATAAACCCTCTTTAATACAATGCACTTTATAGCGAAATAATCGGTAATTGTGTTATAAAACTTCCCGTTATCCGATTATTATACTCGTGTATGTCTATTTCTATGTTCACCTCTCATGACACAAATTTGTTCGTGTGAGTCCAAATTTGTATTTAGCAAATTCGTGCTAACGAAGGTTTACTGTATAATAGAACAAGTGATAATGCTCATAATACAATAGTACTCACTCTTATGAAAGTACTATGCGAACTGAGTGAAATATGATTCTACAAGTGATGACTTAGCCCTACACAAATATTGATTCGTATGTTGTTAGAGAGGCGTGCTCAATGTCGAGTCCGTATTTTCGGAGAGTGTGGGATCAATGCATTTCAACTCCTAAACAGAAAACTCGTAATCAGTGGTATTAAAACGGCTGCAAACATTAACAGTGGATGTTTAAAATCTTTCCACTTTAAATTTACTGCTATTATCATTATTTTGCGCGATTATAGTGAAATATCACCTTATGCAAAGTATCTCATCTCCTTTTACATTCTCATCTATGAAATGTCGGTTCTCGAGAAAATTGTTCATCGCGAAAATTATCATGTTGCCATGAAAAGGATTTCTTAAGGAAGCCTTTCACTTGGAGACCAAAAGGGTGTCTTATAAACTATATGAATCTTATTTTGCAAGAAAATACATTTTCTTCTATTCTTATTCCTTCAACAACGGTTTTTTCTGATGTGTCACTTTCTTGTACACCTACTACATGAAGGGCTTGGGCAGCAATACTATAAGCCACATCAACCAAAGCAAGACCCCCTCTATTCGAAAATTTTAATTTCTACATTTTGGTGAGTGTGGCTTATGTTTTTACTCTAATACATCTTTTGATAATCAGTGCGTCAGTAGAAGGGAGCAAAATTATCTTCGGGCGCAAAGATGAATGACAAGAAAAATAAGAATTGGAGTCTACAAACTTGCAAAACGGGGAGCCTTCTAGTAGTGACAGAATGAAAATAAATTATTTCTTTTCCCTTATTTTATATTTAAAGAATAAGATGAAAACATCCTATTAATATTGGCATTATTTTATATTTAAAGAATAAGGTGAAAACATCCTATTAATTTTGGCATTGAAATAGTATACCATGAAACGATACCTTTTGCTCTCAAATGCATTGAAGGGGTAGACAATCGATTGGCCTTTAGTGAGTGAATCGAATGAGATGACCTCATCACTAATAAAATTATGTCATTTTGAAGTGACCACAACTTCATCACAAAATGGGAATTCAATTAATAAAAAAATTAAAACAAATTAAATATTTGCCCTTTTTAGGCAATGGATGTATTTAGAAAGATAACATTTACCCGGCTGAGTCGAATTCAGACGCTATCTGCATGTCAATTCTAGCGGTCGACCGTTCTGATCGAAAATTCTCCGTGGTTTCTCCTATCGACACCAGGCGAATGCCGGAGCAGTACCCTAGCAAACGGCCACTTACAAACCCTTACTCTTACATGCACTACCACACATGCCAGGAGACCAGTTGGGAGCTTATAACTGGTCTCGTAATGGGCGGTGCTCCGCGTTTGGGAAGTGGTTGAGATTGAGGAAAATCCTGCAAACCGATTTGTAGATAAGCACCGAATCTCGCCACCCGTCTAGGAAAGATCACCATCAACTCCCGGGATAAAAAATTGCACTACACTTACGGTGCTAATGACCTTAGTAGTTGATGGGTCTGGAAACCCTAATCAATCTATAATAAATAATATCTTCTTGACACACACAATGAGTTTAGTTCTATATCCCAAAACATTTGAGAAAACTATGAAAATATCTGTGCCCTCACTGCTTTAACCCTAAGTGCTCTTGGACGAAGGCGGATATCCGTCCGCCGCTGCCGTGGCGCCGCCTCCTCCTGGCGGCCGGATGGGGTGGCAGGGCGACGCGCGGGGCTGGCGACGGCGAGGGCGAGGGCGGGGCCGGCTGCCGAGGGGTCAACAGCCTCCTCGGAGGGGGCGGGGGCGGCGAGTCGGGCGTCGGTGGACCGTACAGCCTCCCGCGGTGAAGTCTCCCCGGGGAGAGAAATCCTCCACTAAGTATTCAATTGCTTAGAGCAGCGGTTGCTAAACTTTTTTATTCGCGGAACCTGTGGAAAGATGTTTTCTTTCCGAGGATCCCTATCTCCAGCCGTGGTTTTTGTTAGCTACTGTGCTCTCGTGAAGGAGTATTAACCCGTGGGAATAGCTAGGGACACTTATTCTTTTATGTCAGTGATGGCTGAAGAAAGCCAGTGATTTTCCTTTCGTCGAATTAAAATTATGTTAACTAAATGGGATCTAATACATGTTTACTTGCTTACCAGAATCCAAAATACAGTCACAAGAGTGAGTGGTTTTATTTTTTAACAGCTTTTCACGTTTTTCTGTTGTTTTTTTTGGCGAAACTCATTTGATTCTTCTGTGGGAATGAGGTTTTGGCGAACGTTCTGGAATCATTAGCTTTGCGTATGCGTGAGCCAAACTCATGGCAATGTATTTCTGTATGTATCTTTCTGATGATATTCAATGACTCTATGAGAGGAATATTCAATTTTAATCAATTTATCTATCATGCTTATGCATTAATTATTTATCTGAATTGTAATTAAATTAAATTAATAATAAATTAGTAATAAATTTATTAAACTATTTATTTAGAAGAAATACATTATTTCATTGAAATGTACTTGTTTGAACTTTTCAATAGAACTGGTCAGTGGCAGTTGTTATCCGTAGAAAATCACATTTATATTTTGGCCGTTGTATTACATACCATAACGGGTCATATTTTCCCTGAGTACAGTACTCGTCCTACCAATCAATTATCTCAGATATAGACACTGAAAGAAAAGGAAGGCAGACTCTGTTGATTGCTCTTCAAGTTGTGTTTATTTGACTAATGGATTGCATGTTTTAAAGTACAATATTTAAAAAATGTTTTTATTGTAAATGTATAGATGTTTTGCTTAGTGTTACGCAAGATTACTTCACACCGTCCTCGGCCGCCATCCCGACCGGAGCACTTCCAAACCCCAAGGGCGCGATTTCAATCTTGGATGGTGACGGTGGATTTTCGAAGAACGGAGGAATCCTTAGCAAGCCATATCACGCTTGAAGCTCGTAAAAGAACCGTTGCAAATTGAAATGTCTCCGTTGGTTCCCTCTCACCAGAACCTCACGTTCTCTCTCACACAAACAAATCCAACATCATTAACTGAGACTGATATCTTACGGAGAAAGTGAGGGACAGTCTCGAGTACCTTCAATGGACTCTGCTCGAAAGACCCTCTACAGTCCGATTAAAAATTCTACCGAGTTACGAAGGAGTGGAGGCTCCTTCATCCAATCGGAAACTTCAATTTCTGATGATGCCACAACAGAGCTGTCAAAACTCGCTGTCAAAACTATTGCGTGATTCAGTGATAGTTGAAAGTCCAACCAGTGCATCACGACTCGCAAAGTATGACCCGTTATATTGTGCTGATGCTCATCGTCAGTTCAGATGGGATGTGAGACGTACGTGTTGGTGAAATGACGCAAACACGTGACAATTATTTGCCACACCTTACCCGGGACTTCCGCCCACAACCATAGATTCCACTTACTTGGGCACAGCTCCATATCCTTGCACCACTGAAGTTGGCACGTGGTCCAGTACATTCTCAGCCTTCTTTAAAAAGTAAAAACAAAATGTTTTATATAAGAGATAAAAGTTAATTAGTATAACTGAGTGATCAAGAATTAAGAATCTGAATGAAATCATCAGTTGTATGTGAATATTATTATTGTTATTAATATTATTATATGATTATGTTGCAAATATTATGAGTTATCCAATAAAAAGTGTATTTACGAGTTCAGTCCTATCACTTAATAAAAGTCTTTTTCGAATATACGAGTTTCCTCAGTTGCCCTGCAAAGGCTCTGAAGTTGACAAACTTGCGAAATCTTTAAAATCACCTTCCTGAGATTTTTTCTTTATGGTCCCCTTAGTAGTATAAAAAACGGAAAAGGGAGCTTATGTTATTTTTAAAGAAAGATGATGTGCTCCCTGATTTTTCACGCACAACGCTTCCTCCTATTATCGCGTTGCTGTCAGACGATTGTTGATGTTTTCAAAAATCCATGTTTTCATAAATCATCGATAAATTTAACATGGATTTATTGAAGCCGATGTTCCTTTCACGTCGATGTTTTATGCTAGATTTTTTTGTGATCAATATTTTATTTAGTGAATAAGCATCACAAAAATGCAATATTTTCAGATATCGTAAATTAAACTTTCCTCAGACCAAAATGGTCCAGGGAAAAATCAGTTAGTAGAGTTTTCATTGATAAAAGTAGTTTATTACATCAGTAAAGCGTACCACTACCCATTTTAAATAAACTTGCAGACACAAACGGGTATACTATTTTAGTATTAGCTAATCACATAAGTGTTTATACCGACAAAATATTTTCCCTTTTTCTTCTTAATCTCTATCATATTGACAATATCAAATTATAATCAAATATCACACACTATCAAATTAAATCAACCTCTCGTTCAGAATTGTTTTGTTAACAGTTTCTAAACCAGTTTTAAATATCGATACATACAAACTCAACAGTAACAATGTATAATCGTAGTATCTAGGACGATTTCATTTTGAACTTGGACGTTTCGAATCGTTGGCGATGTGTCAACCCTCGTTGGTTCGCGGCTCTGCGCGGTGCATGGCGTACCCACCGGGTCGTCGCGATGCATCTCGACAGGGCGACGCGGAAGTCACTGCGCGCTCGCGACAAATGGCCGCGAGGTGTTTCCTGTGTTTGGCTATGTCGTCCAGCGCCCGCGCCTGTCATTTCCATCGCAAGCACTTGCCCGCCCGCCCCACGCAGCGTTTGCAGCCGAGCGGGCGTGACTCAGCGCGGAGAGCAGCCGTCCGGCCTCACTCCGCCTGCCCGCCCCTCTCTCCCACACCCCAAGTCCGCCTCTCCTCGCCCCGTCCAATCCCACATCCCGCCTCTTCCCCTCCCCACCCGCCCCGCCCGCCCCACCCCACCCCACCCCACCCCACCCCACCCACCCAGCCCCGCCCCGCCCCGCCCCGCCCCGTCCCGTCCCGTCCCGTCCATCCCATCCCGTCCCGTCCCGTCCCGTCCCGCCCCGCCCCGCCCCGCCCCGCCCCGCCCCGCCCCGTCCCGTCTCGTCTCGTCTCGTCCCGGCTCGCCCCGACCCTTCCTGCTCCGCCCCCTCTTCCCGCTCCGCCCCACCAAGACATGCCCCGCTCTGTTATATCCCCGCCTTATCCCGCCACACTCCGCCACACACCACCCATTCACGCCGCCCCGCCTCGCCCGTGCTCTGCCCCTGCCCGCCTAACTCTTCCCCACCCCACCCCGTCCCACCCAGCCCCGCCCCACTCCGTTACGTCCTTCCCCGCTTTAACCCGCCCCGCCCCGCACAGTCCCGCCCCACCCCACCCTACCTCACCCTACCCCGCCCCGCCACATCGCGCCGCGCCGTTGTCCTCTCTTCGGGACGTTGCTCGCGATGTTCGCGTGCAGGTGCCGGTGTCAATACCCGACGTGATTGTGTTTTATTGTTTTGCCTGTAAAATGCCTTCAAGGTCGAAAGTCCTCTTCAAGATGCTTCAATCATGCTTTTGTGGATGTAGCAAAGAAAAAATATTTCATTGTTGCATCAACGTTACATATTATCGACTCACGTACGTTCCAATTACTTCACCTTTCCCGCAATCAAGTTATTAATAACAGCATGTGTTTACTTAATGTGATAGGACTTTCTTCACACACAAACGTTTGGAAGATTCACTTCCCAATTGGCGCTGAGATTGGTCATAAAAAGTTTCCTCGTGATCTTCAGAAACCCACTTCAACGAAGTGTGTTTTTTGTGCGAGTTTTTTTCGCGAAGCATTCCGACCTATGCTCTCAAATAACCAATGAGGAAAGATGTACTGCCACGCTATTCAGTTCGCAATCCCCAAATTATCAGGAAATCGGCTGTCAAAGCGATATTAGACTCAATCCTTCAGTTAAGCTTTTCATTTACTTAAGTGAAAAGGTCTACTTAATAAGTAAGATAAATATGCGAAATAAAATGTTCTTGAACTTATTATATGATTCATGAAAAAATAAGTAGACCAAATCTAATTTTTGAAACTTATCACCTTAAAATCTTATCTCTTGAAGTTGTCTTCCATTATAATGAAAATATTAATTATCTCGTGGTTTCCTCTTCTTCCTCATCTTCTTCGTTTCTTCTCCCTGCTCGGCATTGCATGTACCTTAGAAGTTCCCAAATGCCTTTAGTTGGCTAACCCAACGCTTTCTTGATCTTCCGTTTCCAATATTTCACTTTACTAAATGACTTTCCAACTTGAACCCGTGCCTTGGGCCTCGTCTCGTCTCGTCGAGAATAGCGCGCCACCTGACGGCAGCCTTCGTGTCTGGCCCCTTCCCCGACCATCCACGTCTGCGAGGTTTTTGCTGCCGCCGCGGAATCGGAGGGCGCAAGAAGTTAATTCGCCGCCGCCCGCCGTCGCCCCCTCCCCCGCACGGATCCTCCCCCCTGATCAGCCGCAGGACTGATTTCCGCGTCGGAGGCGGCAGCGGCGGAGACGCACAGTGGGTCGCAGTCTACGAAATCAGCGGAAAGCGGTAAAGTAACATCCTCGTTGTCGAAGTAACATCCACGTAGTAGGTGACGTTCAGTGGGTCGCAGTCTACGAAATCAACGAAAAGTGATAAGGCAACATCCACGTAGTAGGTGACGTACAGTGGGTCGCAGTCTATGAAATCAACGAAAAGTTATAAAGCAATATCCACGTAGATGAAGTAACATCCACGTAGTAGGTGACGTACAGTGGGTCGCAGTCTATGAAATCAACGAAAAGTGGTAAAGTAACATCCACGTAGATGAAGTAACATCCACGTAGTAGGTGACGTACAGTGGGCCGCAGTCTATGAAATCAACGAAAAGTGATAAAGCAACATCCACGTATATGTAGTAACATCCACGTAGTAGGTGACGTACAGTGGGCCGCAGTCTATGAAATCAACGAAAAGTGATAAGGCAACATCCACGTAGTAGATGACGTACAGTGGGTCGCAGTCTATGAAATCAACGAAAAGTGATAAAGCAAAATCCACGTAGATGAAGTAACATCCACATAGTAGGTGACGTACAGTGGGTCGCAGTCTACGAAATCAATGAAAAGTGATAAAGTAACACCCACGTAGTTGAAGTAACATCCACGTTGGTGAAGTAACATCCACGTAGTTGGCGACGTACAGTGGGTTGCAGTCTACGAAATCAACGAAAAGGGATAAAGTAACATCCACGTAGTTGAAGTAACATCCACGTAGAAGACGTCGTAGGTTTGCAGTCTACGAAATCAACGAAAAGTGATAAAATAACATCCATGTAGTTGGTGATGTACAGTGGGTACATCACCAACTACAAAATCAACGAAAAGTAATCAAGTAACATCAACGTAATTTTGTGAAGCATGCTGTGTTTCTCACTCTAAAATTCTTATCTTTAGAAAAGAAAGCTATTTTCATCATGTTCAAATTTTGTCACAGACGTATTGTAAGTTATAATAGAGTAGAATCTCTGGTTTTCAAACATTGCTCATATTGCAGCCCTGGAACTATAAGAACAATTATTGTATCTGACAAGAACGACGAAGTGCCTGCTGGTTCTCAGTTTATTCAAAGAATAATTGAAAGCAGAATAATAATTTTCGGTAAATTAAATTCCTATGAAATACCCTAGGGCAGTCAGAGGACTAGTTTATTTTTTAAATATACCTCAAAAGAGTTTTAAGTGAATCCAAGATAAAATCGGAGCTTCTGTAAAAATGAATTTGAATTGGTCGTAAACACGTCAGAATTAAAAATTGCAACAAACATGATGAAATTTGGGTCATTTTTAATATTAAAACTGATCAATTAAGGGAGAAATTATCCATGTACTAATAAATCACGCTCTTTGTTGTGAAGTTTAAAAGGGGAAACAAGAAATGACTCCATCTTAGATTTTTGCCGCATATTTTATGAGAATGGTGAACTTGCGTCCACAAAGCAATGAAATCGTGCAAGAATTCAAGCTGAGGAAATACGATCTCTTCCATGGTCTCAGCTAGTGCTCTCTTCTGCGGTACAACACCTTCAGAATGCAGGGGACGAGAAACGGAACAATGAAGAGAGCGAAGAGGCATTGACTTCCTCGTGCTGAACAAATGCCGACGATAGTATCCCTCTTTTGTCTTCAATAATGACTAGTGTAAGACTAAAAAAACGCTAAATTGAAGAAGCTGGTTTGAATGACTGAGGTTCCGGGCACGCTACGACCATTTTTCCCATTAGTGAAGAGAATACCTTTTATCCCTGGAGGTGCTGGTGATCTTTCCTTGCTGGATGGTGAGATCCAGCGCCCACCTACATCTCGGCTTGTGGCTTTCGACGTATCTTCCCAATTAGAACACGCTTTATGCTTCCGACTGGTCTGAGCAGTCATGTGTGTGCAAGAAAAGAGGAAGGAAACATCGCGCACGGTCCATAGCCACTTTGTTAGCGTACTACTCCGGCATTCACACCTGTATTGAGCGGAGAAATCAAGGTCAACTACCGATTATACCAGCCGGTCTCTAGAATTCTCCTACGGATTGCAACTGGATCCGACCTACCTATATATCTACTGTCGAAAATCCGCTTCTGCTGGGATTCGAAACCTAGGATTTCGCGGTCTGAATTGCTGCAAAGACTGCGGTTGTGCTGGCTCTTAGTTCAACTCAGCCGGTAAGAAGAAGCGGAATCTGGAATAGACTGCATCTCTAAACTACAGGAACTAATTGAAGAAATGCAGAGTTCAGACCCCCAAACAAACATTGCTCATTGGTTAATTCTTAATTTATTTTCTTATAAAATATGTCTTGGATAGGTTTTTGTAAAATTTCTACTTTCGATTTGTATCAGATCATCGATCTTTAAATGCTGGGAAGCACGTAGAACAAAACAAATAACACTTTAGTTATACTTTTCCCATAATTTCTTTTATCTCTGAACTGATATTGCTGAGGCAGTCGAGGATGTCCCCATGTAAAGCGGCATTTCTGTTTCTTGCATTCTACAACATTAGTTCCTGACGAGTTGATATACGAACAATATTAATTTATGTATTACTAGTGGGCCCACCAATACTTTGCTATTGTAGTGTACTAAACATCACACACTAGTAGTCACGTGATTGTTAATCACGGTTTACGCTACGTTGTGCAAACATTCTAATCGATAAAGGACTTTCTCGCAAGTATGGGTTTGTCCTATGTACTGGTTTGCTATGACATGGTTGAGTATTCTATTATTAAAACGTTTTCCCTCAAATTTGGGCATGCGTTCTCTATGACAATATCTTGGAGAAATTTAATTTACTTCTCCGAGAGTCAAGTAATGAGAGTCAGTAATAATTCCGGGCGATATTTCACAGTAGCAGGGGCAGAATACGTGAATGGCTGTGCAGCGGGTTGCGTGGAGTTCAGGAGCGCTTGTGTCGTCATGAACGAATAAATCATCATCAGCAACGCCCCTTCTTGTCTGATTTAATTCAAACCACTCTTTTAACACTCCCATTACTAATGAGAACAAAGTGTGAAATTTCAGCGAAATCGGTCGAGTATTTTTTTTCGTTTGTATGCGACACACATACGCACATTTCCTTCTATTTATTCATAAATATTACATTTCACCTCCTGATTACAGTAACTCATGTAACAGGTTTAGGTAACTTAGATCAACTGGGCGTATACTGGGAAGTCCGGTTTCTATTCGATTCCCAGCTGCGGGAGTCAACGTTCTTTGAACAATCATCATTTCTAATATATATATATATATATATATATATATATATATATATATATATATATATATATATATATAAGTAGTATATATATATATATATATATAAGTGATATTACAGCAGAGTATATTTGTATAATTAAAAAAGAGAACGCTGATGTAACTGAAATTCCCACGATAGTAGTTTCCTGGATACTTTTCTTTGCTCATTTTTGAACTTACCGTGCTTATATGTGCATAATTTGACAAATGAGAATCCTGGATATTTACTGTTGGTTTATGTACACCCGTTTATGACGAACAAGCGCTATTATTACATTTATTTAGTTTGATGTTTTGAGAAAATTTAATACTTCGAAATTCTCGCCATGTCAGTTCTCTGTAGACCCCATCATTCTCTAAATAATTCGAGCGCATCAGATCAATCCCGGAGGAAACTTAGGACTAAGGAGCAGGTAGTGACAGATGCAATACAAATATAAGCAATGTTCACTTAACTTTCTATTTAATCGCAGCTGAGGCGCGGAAAAGTAGCAGGTGTCTTAAATACAGTCTTCTCACATAATCATCGCAACATTTTAATTTTATATGTATAGAGATTTTTAGTTCTCCTCAGAAAACGATGAGTGGAAAATGTGGATTTTAGCAACTGTTATAATATAAATTCTTACTTGTTATAAAGTTACGTATAATAAATTATTGACAATAAAGTAGTCAAACTTCAGATATATTTTTAATTACTTAACTCCAGTTCTGGTTCACGTCATATTCCAGTAACTACGTGCAAATAAGAAAACTCATTTTTAGAAGGAATGACCCCGATTCGTTAGAAGAACAAGCAGCATGCGAAGTGCTTTTACTTCGTTGTAGGTCAAGGGCATCGTAACAGCAATGTTTGGACGTTGACACATTTGCGACATAACAAGCCTCCACAGGATTCTGTGCCGAGTCATAGCAGCGGCGCAGGAAAAGGGGGAATTCCTTAGTCAGAGTCGCTGGTGGAAAGTCGAGAGCGCCCGAGGACCTCTGGTGGCGGCTGACGCAGCAGTCACTGCGTCCTCCCACGCCCCTCCTCCCTCCCCCTCTCCTCACCCCTTCCCGTTTCCTAGCCGCTCGCAGTCTCCGCAGGCTTCCTCCTGGCCTCCCCTGTCAATGTAGCTGTGTATTCTTGATTTAGATTCAGCGCAGTTATCTAATGTGGGTTTTTGTTCGTGGTGAAGAGAAAGAAGTCGATCCAATATTTTGTATAAAATTACAGATTGAATATCAAAAACCGGAGTAACATTTACCAGTAAATCCCTTACGAAAGTTTGGCACATGCGAGCGGGCGCCCGCTATTGATTATTTCGTGTTTCTGGGTGCGTTATCTACTTTGGTCTTTACTACGAGAATGTAGTGCATGTTAAAGACAGGAGGCGATTATGTTCCTCCCTGGCTGGAACGTGAGTTCTGGCGCCAAACTACACACCTGGTTCAAGGTTTTTTCCCCTGATGATAGAGTAATTGAATTGAATTGAATTAATGCCTTATTTTACGTGGCGAGACTCAGGCCATTAGGCCACGTAAATTTCGCTACGCTCCTTTCACCAACTAGCAGAGAAAGGAGGTATTTCTTGGGCGAGAAACAGGCGATTTGAATTTAGCTCAGAGGCGTCATTTAGGCTTGAGGATCTTTCACATGCAAGTAAATCTACTAACATGGGACAGCCGGCTTTACTTCCCCTCCGAAGGAAGGCGTACGAAGGATTTTTTCGCCCTGAAAAATCCACGGCTTCGATCGGGTTTGAACGCGCCAACTTGGGTACAACAGTCCGAAACGCTAACCATTACACCATCGCCGCCGCCGTAATGGTGTTGCCACTGAGCCAACTCAGCCGCTGGGTACTGCTAGCTTCAAGGGCCCAGAGGTTGCACCTGGTGGAAATTAATCTTGCGATCTATGAGGCTGAATCGCAATGACCTGACATTCTTCTGTACATCAGCGCTGGCATTACCAGAAATTGGCGGCTTGCGTGTCATCCGTGGAACTATTTGTACGTAATTTGAATATTTGTTTACTTTTAGGTTTTAACGTATGGGTCAACTCAGTATACAGTTGCCCTGATGCTTTTTTCATCGCTGTAGACTTAGTATTCTTAGACAAAAAAAGGTGTTGTTAACAAACTACATACGATTTTCTAACAAAGATAACTATTGCATTCGTAAACGTTTATATTTTATAAATATAAAAAATCGCATGACTGTAACGGTTCTGAGGCTACGGCTCCATATCAATCGAGCTTGTCGTCCACACACACACACACACACACTACATCGAGTAAACATGCTGTTGTGTTGCTAGCGTTGCTTATTACATTAAATATAGCTTCGCTCGTTCAATTCAACGACATATATAGCACTTTACAGTTTTTACCTAAATAAATAGAAAAAAGTGCGTGGAAAGTAGTCGGAAGTTTGTTCTGCCATGGACGGAGAACGGCCGATTGCCTGACGGCGTGGGGGCAACGGCACTCCTCTTCACATGTCAACAGCACGCTCCGGAACGCGGCACTTCGGTGTTGGTTTTGAGGGTAGGACGTGTCCAAGATGATCGGGCAGCGATTGAACGCCTGCCACGCTTGTCTTTGCTTTTCCATATTTCAGTTATATTGACCTCTGGATAGCGGGCCGGTTTCTGACGTCACAGCAGTTCGTCAAATAACAAGTTAAGTCGCCCTGAATGAAGTGGGGGGGGGGAAGAGCAAATGTGTTGTTTCCGAGTTGTTTTTTTGTAAACCAGTTATATATAGCGCTTTTTTATTTCTTTGTCCCTTCTCTCCCTCGTTTGCTTATTTATTCCCTGTGCGATCACAGAGTACATACGGTAATCGAGAATGTGTCTTATTCGTTGTGTGTGTGTGTGTGTGTGTCACTTGAGACGTAACATGCGACTACTTAATGGATTTAATGAATAAGACACAAAGATTCAGCATGATTATACAAATGCTACTGGGCACATTCAGTTGCGAACAATTTAGAACACGTAACACATTGCGAAAATGCTGACAGTCGTGAATAGAAATTTACTCAACTTAGTTGACTTTACAACACGTTTGTGTGCTGATTTTTTTTTTCGTGTGAGATATTTGTGATTTACGTTTGCGTCATTTTTAGGAAGCGACACTGCATTTAAGTGAGGTTGAGGTGACCCGATGCATCTGGTGCATTCACTTTTCACCTTTGGGTAACGGAGTTCATATCCCGGCCACTTGCGAGGTATTTGGGCTGGACAAACGGGTTCGAGGTGGGGTTGCATGGTGGTACTCCCGTTTCCTGTGCCTCTTGTTCCAACATCTACTCCATTTCATGACTCTATCTCGAATCGTGTCTCTCCTTGACTGTCGATCCCCTTTGTTGCATTGCTGCGATATCACTACAACGGAAAATGGATTACACGAATAGTGAAAAATTCTCACTTTACCTTTCTCCCTTTACCAGCACCACAAACGTAATTGCGCGAGACTGTCGAACGTGCGTTTTCCTTTTTTGCTTCTTCTTTCTCCTCTGATTTTATTGGACACATGGTTCTGGGAGTTTTCTTTTCCCTTCCAGGCAACTATTGTGGAACCTTGTGCGGGATTTGAACTCAGATCAAATGGAGCAGCTGCCTCTACAACAGTCTGCGTTACATGGGTCATTTTGCTTTTAGACACGGTTTTACGTAGCGGTTACATCTATTGTGTATTAAATACCCATGTTATTAATTTATTTTCTTGATTATTTCTTTCTTTGAGGTATTCTGGTCTGCTTCTTTAGTAAGCTGCAATTTGTATTCCATGAGAGCAAACGTATATTTAATGAAAGAACGATGGATGTTGAATAAGTTCACAAAAAATTTGAGTTGTCTCTTTCCTGTTACCTATGTGGAAATTTAAATATGACGGAAATGCGTTCCGTACAGTAAATACCAGTCATGGTGTGACCATGATACTGTGTAACAAGGACATTTATAAATGTAATTATTCAAAGCACTAGTCACCTTGACCGAGAATCGAATCCGGGTCCCGGATTTTGCCAAGTCTTCGATTTCCGGTCGGGGGACTAATGCTTTCAACGCGTAGGTGAACTTTTCGGGTTTGTTGCGTTGAAGAGTATATCCGTAGGAAATACGACCATTGCGAAACTAGTGGCGCTCTAGCAGTACATTTTTTCTCGCATTATTTCTAAATTTCCAGTTTTCGAAAATTCAGAGAGTTCAACGAAAACGAAACCCGCGTCATTCTTTTAAGCACCTCTTCTTCTATCCGTGGAAATATTTTAAAGAAAAAAATTTGAAGCGGGTTGTCAGAAAATAAACGTTAATTGCCTGTTTCGCGACAAATTACATGATAAGTACTCACATTTTTGCCATATTTTTGCCATTTTTGAGAAAATTTTGAAAATGTTTTTTAGGTTTCATGTAAAGTACCGTCATAAATAAATATATCCGTTTGAAACTCCCAAAGCCGTAAGTTCATTTAGATAGATTGGGATTATCAATTTTGAAGAAAATCGGTTGAACGATTTAGACGCTAGGATTGGCAGACGTTTCCATCGAGGTCGGTATCGACCCGCCGTGGGTCGATGCAGTTTTAAAGGAGGTCCATAAAGAGTTTTTGCACCCCATAGCGAACAGAAATATCCATATTCTGCGCTTGCGTAGATGCACCAAATTGATGCGAAACTGCGCATGCGCAGAAGATATCTATAGTGCTGTCACTTGCTATAAAGCTTCGCCGTGCAAAAACTTCCTAATGAAGAGTAAGAGTTCGACTGTGGGTCAATAGGCGAACATGGTCTCGCGAGTGATCTGTAAAATTAAGATAAAGATCGCATCGATTTCAAAAACGTATTAATGGAATCGATAATTCATTTTATATGAAGATACAAAATATCTAATATTGAGAAATTATTTCTCATTGTAATTTTAAAACTCATTGTAAATTAAAAAGATTTAAGTAAAAACGTTAAAATTCGAATAAGAAAAAATAGCATCTTTACTTTCGAACTCTTCTACTCAAAATCGAAAGTCTTCTCTGATTTCAAGTCGAGATATTTACGAAAGTTATGAGAAATTGTTATATGTAATTCGTTTTAGTACAATTCTTTGGGTTATAATTATGTTACATGCTTTTAGTTATCGGAGCGATGAAGCAAACAATTCTTTAAAAATGGGATGATGTAGGAACAGTTGGAAATTCCTTTTACAATTAGACCTTTTACCACGTAGGAATCTAAAAAGGTTATTTATGAGTGAAATGCCTAATTATCTAAAATGTCTAATTTAAAAAAGTTGAAAAATTAAGAATTCTTGAAACCGAATTAGATTTCGAAGTGTACGGATCTTAAAAATTATCCCACACAAGACATAGGTGTTTATTTCAGTGTAGAAGTCAATGTGGTTTCGATGTGTGTGTTGTAAATCTGCAGGCTTATGGTTGCTACCTGGTAATCAGCCAATTGTAGCCAAATAAACATTATTCTTCTTCTTTTTCTTTTTCTTCTTCTTCTTCTTCTTCGTCTTATTATTATTATTATTATTATTATTATTATTATTATTATTATTATTATTATTATTATTTTGTTTCACGAATCGGCCACCATGGGGCCACCCGATAGTGCATTTCACAGGGGCTCAGTCATGATTGTCGGGGTAGGTGCACGTTACTTGTCTATTTGGGGGGATCAGCATTTAATGTTGATTCCATTTACACCCCAAGGTAGTAAGTAATGGGGATGGGGGTGAAATGATGATGATGAAATAGACGCATAGAAACATACAGATACACATTATTATTATTATTATTATTATTATTATTATTATTATTATTATTATTATTATTATTATTATTATTATTATATTAAAACATAAGTATGGCGTAATTAACGTGTCAATCACAATACATTTACAAAGTTATAATTGCCCTAGAAATCCAAGTACGAGAACTCAAGTTCATGGTACTCATACGTCCAGCCAGAGATAGAACGCCGAGAGAAACGCTCAGCAGTTGTTTATTATTGGTTGTGGTTCAGTAGGACTCGACTGTCCTCCAGGGCTAACCGTGTCATTGCGAGTGGGGCCCGGAGGTGAAGGGTCGCCCAGACCCCTCATGGAGGTCAGCGAGCCTTCCAATCAGTCGCGGAGGTTCGATGTTAGCGCGGGGGGGGGGGAGGAAGAGGAGGCGCGGTGCAGCCTGCGTGCCGCCTCCGCCGCTCCCACCGCACTGGCCTCTCCGCTGCGCCGCCGCGGACAAAGGAGCGGCGATGTGGGTCAGAGCGCGGCCGCCGCCGCCGCCGCCTTCTCAGACGCAGCCTCCTCGACCGCCACCACGCCCGCCGCAGCCGCTTCCTCCGCCTCCGCCATCTCGTCTGCATCCTTCTCTTCGCCGTTGCTGCTTCTTCTTCTTCCTCCTCGCTCTCCTCCTCCTCTGCTCTCCACCACCATCACTCCGCCCCTACCTCCTCCTTCTGATCTCCATCATCATTATCATGATCCACCTCGGGCTCTTCCGTGAGTATTTCCGCATTCTCCATCTTCTCCAATTTCTCCTCCTTTCTTTTCCATATCCTTCCCACCTCCTCCTTTCTTACTTCGTTCTCCTCTTCCGTCTCCTCCACTTTCACTTCCTTTTCTTCCACCTTCTTCTTTCATTATCTTCCTCGACCTCCTACTCCTCAAGCATACCGCAACTTCCTTCTCTTCCATCTCCTCACACTCCACCAGCTTGTGGTATTCCACCTCTTCCTCCCCTCCCTCTGCCACCTTTCCCGCCTCCAGAATTGCCATCATCTCTTCCGCGACCATATCCGCCGCTACCTTCCCACTTGCATCATCCTCGACGTCCGCAAACACTTCCTTTGTCTCGTTTCTTTCTTTCTCTTGCCAGACCTTCTCCATCTCCGCCCACCAGTCGATACGCACTTTCCCTGGCCTTTGCCTTCTTGTCGCTTGTTTACACTGCCGTTTCCGCGTCTTCTCCCGTTTAATGCTTCCCTCTCGTATCCACCATTTCCATATTTGTCTCTACCTCCTCCGCCTCCTGCCCGGCCTCTGAACTCCATCTCTGCTGCGTCTCCGCAGACGAAAGGAAGAGGGTCCAGGGCTGACCCAGAGTTGAAAGCTCGTTAACCACGCTCATGGGCGTAGCCAGGTTTAATAATGGGTGACGGGGAGGCGTGACACCCAGTGGAGTCGTACGGCAAGCGGGTAGGACAGCTTCAAGCGGAACCGTCAAAGGAATATCCCTAGCTGATCAATTGCATTCAAAGCACAGAGAACTCTCCAAAAAATGAATAAATTTAAATAAGAATTTTCATTTGATGATAAGCAAGTAGTGATAATCATATACATTTTCTTTCAGCAATACAATTCCAGTTTTATTTAGGTCTAACATGTTATATGTGAATAATATAAATTAGTGAAAAAATACAGAACAATTGAATCACATTCAGTAGTTCACAATAACATGCAATATTATTAATATTAGCCAGATCTGTACCCTGCTTGTAAGAGCCTGTGACCTTAATGGGGACTTGTGCACGCTTTAATGATGATAATGATAATAATAGTAATAATAATTAATAATAATAATTAATAGTAATAATAATAATTAATATTAATAATAATAATTAATAGTAATAATAATAATTAATAGTAATAATAATAATTAATAGTAATAATAATAATTAATAATAATACAATAGAAATAATCATATTTTGTTATTCATGAACATAAATATGCATGGGTATCGATAACAATGAACACTCTAAAACACGAATTAAGTCCATGGCCGTTAAAAATACTACAGGTGAAACTAAAAAAGCTAGAGCGGACATTTAGGATTTTAGGATTTCTTTTCTATCAGGATTCTTTTTGACTTTTTAAATCGTAAAGGCAACCCCGGCAAAATATATTAGGAAACTAAGTCGAGAAAATCTGTATCATTTTGTATCACCACCAGTTTATTTTTTGGCATACTACGTACATAGAATACGTACATACTACATACTATAGAAAAAGTGGTAAAGCTGCTAGCTAAAACGGAGGTTTTTCGGCTAGCTAGAACAATTCGTATTGATGGTCCCCGATACCCAAAAAAAGGATTATTCTTGTTCCTATGCATCCACATGAATGGGGTAATGATGCGGCCTGATATTGATCGGGGATATGAAGGAAAACTATCTATCATAACAATCGGCCGCTAGAATTATTCTCCAGACAACTGGCTGAATTAGACTTAGCTATATAACTAGTATCGAAAATCTACTGCCGTCGGGACTCAAACCCCATGATCGCTACCCTATTATTTACCGCCGCATCACTACCCTATTAATCGTATTAACAATAAAACAACTCCATGATGAAATATGATGCACGCTTTGCATAGATTTAACTGAATACACACGAAATGTGGGTGAGTCTTTTCAAGCCTACCATCTGGCGGGAAAGCGAACTGATTTTGAGTCCTCTCTCAGAAACAGCTGTTGAAGACACTTCGCCTATTGTGAAACCAGGCACCGAAAGCTGAATGCATGCTCCTTGCATGTTGCCAGAGCCATTGTTTAGCTGCATCCTGCGCGTCATCTTCCGTTGTGATTCGTTTCGCTCGGAGAGCACGAGTCGACTCCTCGAAAAGCGCGAAAATAGCCGGGGATACGTCGGGGCTACAAGGAGGCTCTGGCACAACTTTCCAGCAGAATTTCTACAGCAATATGCGTTTCAGTCTAGGCTTCTTTCTAAAGTCCTACAACCACATCCGCGTCCTTTCTGCACTTCTGGAAACAGTTCAGAGCAGGGATCACTAATATTTTGGATTTAATTATTCATTAAATTAATAACTTTATTTGCCGCGGAATGAATGTTTTAGAAGATTAACACACGTGTCAAATTATACTACTCAGAGAATATTTATTTTATAAATATGAAATGCGCCCACCTGTATTTCTTATGCGCGCAGACACAGAGATACCTGAGCAACCTATGACAAAGTGAGAGGTGTCATGGCTTCGTTAAACACCCAGAGTCTGGTAAAACTTCAACACTATGAACAGTTTCAATTTTTTCTGAAAATTGCAAATATTTAATTGTGTTATTCTACCTGTTCTTGTAGCGCGTCTACCAACTGAATTCTCTAAATCAATGTCACTACTTAGGAGGCAGCTGACGTGTGACAGGAGGGCACAAAAGAGACGGTCACCCACCATTAAATATTTGCTGTTCACCTGTTGCTATATGAAACAACTTTTTTAATGTTCTTGGTGTATAAAAAACTGTATATTACTACGGAATTCCGTAACTCGGTTTTCAAAAACTATTGTAGAGGAGAGAATATAATGTAATACATGAGTTCTAAGAGAGTATTTGAGTAGTGTGTGTGCTCCTATTTGGAACACAATTGTAAATTTTCTTCCAGACGTCCGACACAGTCATTTAGCTGCTAGTGAAAATTCGCGTCGTCGGTTGGACAAGTACCGGCCGAGATACCTCAAAACCAGCTTTGCCGCTGACTGCAGCTTTTCAGACCGGGTCCTAGGGTTTGAGTGCCGACGGCGGTAGATTTTCGACATTCGTTATATAGCTGTCATTTTCAGCCAGTTGTCTGGAGAACAATTCCAGCGGCCGATTGTTCTAATCGATAGTTTTCCTTCATCTCTCCGATCAATACCAGTCCGCATCACTACGCTATTAAACGGATCGGTGACAATGCACGATGTATCCTTACGTTTCCTTATCCTGTCCTCTCCTCTCTTCTCTCCTTACAAACACTTACGTTTACATGCGCCACACATGTCGGAAACGTAGATCATGTCCAGGCTGGAGCTGAGCCCCGCTGGGGGAGATTCGGGGAGGGGGAAATCCCCTGCAAGCCGACGTGTAGGCGGCGTCAGATCTCACCCTCTAGCGGAGGATGAATGCTGCTACCTCCAGGGACAAAGCTTCATTGCACCAACGTGATTAATCGTAGCAATTAGTCAAGTAGGAACATGTACAAAACGAAGGGCAACTGTGCTTCAACAGAAAACTGTATTTTAACGGTAGATCAACTTGATCTAAAAGCGGCCCAGCTCTACCGTTTAGTTATGTGACATCCACAACTAAACATCGATTGTGCCAAACATCGACGCTCACAGTTAAAACATCGATGTAAATAAAACGTCGGCAAAAATCCATCGATTTTTTAAATAACAAGTTTTAAAGCTGGTTTAATAACCTCTAATATTCAATTCGAGCGCAACAAAATTTTGACAGTGGCCGTGAATATTAATTTATAATTAAAATTTAACTAAAAATAAAGTTTAAAAAGTCTCTCCATGTGCAAATTCGACAAAAGGCGAAGGAAGTACCTGGGTGTCAGGATTATCTCGGGCAAAGGTTAGTCTTCTCGATGAAAGTAGTGAAAACTGCATTCGTGTGATTCGAACACAGAAACATACCATTCGTTCGTATTTCACATTTTAATTTTTACAAAATTGTGGTTATATGAATTTTTAATTCATGAATGAAACATCAAAAATTAAAAAAGAGCACAAAACATCGATGTTCCAAAAACATCGTCTTCAATATATCGATGTGTAAAACATATCGTTTACAGAAACATTGTTGTTTTGAAAACATCGGCATCGACGTCGCGTTCCTACCTTCAGTCTTGAGCCGCTGACATCATCCACCCTCTCGAGAAATTCCATGAAGAATGAAGCCGTGAGATTCTGTGGCCAGTGAGTCAAGTGGTCTAAGCTGTTCTGACAACGCTGCGTCATGGGTAGTTTTCTTCGGAAAGAAAAGTTATTGAGAAAAAAACGATACAATTTGAATTATCTTTAAGAAACAATACGGATCGCTTTGCAAAATGAATCCTCGAACGAAACGGTCTGAAATAATGTGAACTCCTGGCTATCCTCAAATGGTCGAGAAAATTAGAACACGGATCCCAGAAATGAGGTCCTTGCGAAGTGTGTGGGAATCGCAGTACACGGCGTTGTCGGCTGCGAGCATTCCACGAGAAGTAGGTAGTGTGGAAGGCGCAGCTGCATTACGACCTGTCGGTGAGGATCATGTTGTCAGTGGTGTCGGGCTTGTTAGTTCTGGGCGCTACACGTCTCGAAGCGCGGGTGAAGGCCGACCTCGTTCGCCCGCGCGCTCGCTTCCTTCCCGTGGGACCTGAGTAGCCGCAACGAGCAGCAGGGCCCAAGGTCTCATGCAAATGGGCACTCTTAATTTTGAGAAAAACCCCAAAATGTATTACCGTTTGAGAAACCCCCCAAAAAGTATTACCTATTGAGATAACACAGGACTCTTGCAGTTGCAGTCCTCTGACAGCAAGATCATAGAATTCGAGACTCAACGGTGGCAGATTTTCAACCACTAATGAATCACACTGAATTTAGCTGCCGTCTGGAGGAGAATTCTAGCAGATGGCTGCTCTGGTTGGTAATTTTCCGTAGTTTATCGTATCAATGTGAAGTAAATTCCAGAACAGCACTCATGACAAACGAGCCGTGGACCGCGCGCAATTTTTTTTGTTTGTCATCTCTGTCCCCTTCTCGCCCATACCACACACACACTTACATTCACACACTCACACCACTCACATGCATTACCCTACATGTCGGGAGACCAGTCGGGCGCTTAGAGCGTCTCCCAGCTGGGGCTTGTCCCGCTGGCGGAGATACCAGGAGGGAAATCCGCAAGCCGTCGTATATCTGTGTCGTGTATCATCTTTGGCGGCGGCGGTTGGTGTGACGGTTAGCGTACCGGACTGTTATACCCAAGCTCGCGGGTTCAAATCGAAGCCGTGGATTTTTAGGGCGACAAAATCCTTCGTACGCCTTTCTTCGGAGGGGAAGTAAAGCCGGCTGTCCCATGTTCGTAGATTTACTTGCATGTAAAAGATCCTCAAGCCTAAATGACGCCTCTGAGCTAAATTCAAAAATCGCCTGTTTCTCGCCCAAGAAATACCTCCTTTCTCTGCTATATGAAAGGAGCGTAGCGAAATTTGCGTGGTCAGACGGAAGAGCGGGCCTGATGGCCCGAGTCTCGCCACGTAAAATAAGGCAAATTCAATTCAATTCAATCTGGGTCAGATCACGAGTTCGAGCGGGAGAAAACACTTCCACCTCACGATGTAACATGCACTACACTAACGGGGCTAATGGCCATAGCAGATGACTCTTCCGCAAACGCCAGTTAATCAATCGAAATCTAGTATCATAACTTTCAGGAGCTAATATCATCTCTGATGGAAATTATACATACGTGAGAGGATCATTGATGACTTTTCACATTTTGAGGACTTCTCTCAATATCATTCCTGGAATCTTGTCGTTTAGCTAAAGTACTTGCTGTCGTTTAGCTAAAGTACTAATGGCTGTTCACTCGTTGCTCTAGGGATCTGAAAAGTGGATGTTGCCTGAGAGGGATTTAAGCAGAATGCAAATTACAGGAATTAAATTGTAGATAGTATGTGAAACGAAGTACGATGGATGTAATAACAGTAGAATTGATGGTATTTATGTACAGGAATAGTTATTTTTCATTGTAATCAATTGCTCCCGTGTAATCTTCTATTGCAACTTGAATAAATACCTAATATTATTAACCTAATAAGTAGTTGTTTCAATGCAATTATATTTTACTGTGGTCACCGTCGTATCAACGAGTTAGCTTTCCGTCTTGGTGTTGTGGGATTCAAATCCTAGTGGATCCATGTCCACTTCGTGTTGTAGAAAACTCGTTGCGGCAGACTTCCTCGGGGTTCCCCAGTCTCCTTGTCTCGCATTCTTCCATCTACTCCGTCTTCATGCTTATTATTCACCACAATGGGGAGACTCAGCGTGTGCCTGCAATGGGTAGAGAAGGTCGGATGAACTACGGTCACCGTACCAACTCTTTTTTTGCAAATTACGTCTTATAAGAGGTTGCAAATAAAGTAAATAATACCGCACCTGAATCTGCACTAAGATGAGAGGTCGCTGAACTGCTATAAAGTCTTCATTATTTGGTTTCAATGTACGTTTGAAAACATACCTCCATTTGTTACTAAAATTCAAACACACGTTAAGAGATTTAAGTGGCATTAAGGGCTGTAACTTTCGTCTGATCGTCCGTGTATAATATCGTTCGATGAAAATCTTAAATTGACGAACGTGAGTCTCCCTTGATGAAAATTTTAATCCACATGTAGTTAACTCTTTTGTTTTGCGCAAAACTTAACTGATCGCAAAGAAATTAGTAGCAAAGGGCCATCAGATAACTGTACATTTATTTAAAAACATGTCGTTTTGTTTACATCCTTCATTTAGTAATTGGGTAATCTCGTTATTCTTCCCCCCTGTTTGACCTGGTTTAAAGGCTTTCTTTTGACGAACGATTTTGGTAAATGTAGCGAACGCGCGCAGGCGCACAGCTACTCTTCTGTTCAAAAGCGGCAGTGCGCGTGTGCACGTTCGTTAAAACTCCCGAAATGTTCGTCAAATTGAAAATCAGGTTTTACACCTTTCCGGATTCACCATTTGCCGCGCGGCAAACGAACTGTCTTTCAACGCGTCTCTACTGATGGGAAACGACATTTTCTCGTATCCTTTCAGAATATTCTAAGGAAATCCTTGCAAATCGTATTGATAAATAGCTCATTCAACTTTTCTTGACAAGACAAATCGATTGTCTCTATTGAAGTAGCTTTTACTTCAGAATAGCAGATTCAGATTTAGCACTTCAGAATATTCTGGAATAACTCTAGAAAGAACGTGTTTGAGAGGTTTCAAGGCGCCTTCAATAGTTGATGAACTGACTGACTGTAATATGGTAAATTATTTCATATTTTCTCTTTTACAAAATTCTGAAGTGGGGAATTTTTCATTTACACCGAAAACAAAAATATCGAGTTCAAGATATCGATGTTTAAAGACATTGATATTTATAAATCGGTGTTTAAAACATCGCTGCTTCTATAGGGACTTTTTGCAGAGTGCTGCCTACTGCAACCTCGCGACCAAAGCGTGTGGAATCGAGAAGTACTTTCTGCCTAAAAGTTTTCGAAGTGGAAGAATCGGAAGAGGATGTGGCATTATGAGAATTTAGCGCGCTGCTGTGGGAGCACTAAATTTTCATGATGCCACAATGTCTTGTTTCTCTTTCGTTCACTACAGCTACCTAACAATCACTGATCTGTATATATAATGATATTATGAAATGAATATAAAGAATGCCATAAATAGAGATCATGTAATATTTACAGATTAATGCCACCAACGTGATGTTGCACCAGGGGAAAAAAAAGATTTACCAGCACACACTGCCGTCACAGTAGACAAGCAAACGCATTATAGCGTGACCGAGTGATCGATTAGCACGCGATATAAGTCACCCGCTGTATCCGGCGGATCGTGATGCAAGGGTCATTCATCATGCGCGGGATCAAGGCCATCTGGAATACATCTGCCAATGTATTGCAGGTGGATCGTGATGCAAGGGTCATTCATCATGCGCGGGATCAAGGCCATCTGGAATACATCTGCCAATGTATTGCAGGTGGATGGTGATGCAAGGGTCATTCATCATGCGCGGGATCAAGGCCATCTGGAATACATCTGCCAATGTATAGCAGGTGGATCGCGTGATGCAAGGGTCATTCATCATGCGCGGGATCAAGGCCATCTGGAATACATCTGCCAATGTATTGCAGGTGGATCGTGATGCAAGCGTCATTCATCATGCGCGGGATCAAGGCCATCTGGAATACATCTGCCAATGTATTGCAGGTGGATCGTGATGCAAGGGTCATTCATCAGGCGCGGGATCAAGGCCATCTGTAATACATCTGCCAATGTATTGCAGGTGGATCGTGATGCAAGGGTCATTCATCATGCGCGGGATCAAGGCCATCTGTAATACATCTGCCAATGTATTGCAGGTGGATCGTGATGCAAGGGTCATTCATCACGCGCGGGATCAAGGCCATCTGGAATACATCTGCCAATGTATTGCAGGTGGATCGTGATGCAAGGGTCATTCATCACGCGCGGGATCAAGGCCATCTGGAATACATCTGCCAATGTATTGCAGGTGGATCGTGATGCAAGGGTCATTCATCACGCGCGGGATCAAGGCCATCTGGAATACATCTGCCAATGTATTGCAGGTGGATCGTGATGCAAGGGTCATTCATCACGCGCGGGATCAAGGCCATCTGGAATACATCTGCCAATGTATTGCAGGTGGATCGTGATGCAAGGGTCTTTCATCTCGCGCGGGATCAAGGCCATCTGGAATACATCTGCCAATGTATTGCAGGTGGATCGTGATGCAAGGGTCATTCATCACGCGCGGGATCAAGGCCATCTGGAATACATCTGCCAATGTATTGCAGGTGGATCGTGATGCAAGGGTCATTCATCACGCGCGGGATCAAGGCCATCTGGAATACAGCTGCCAATGTATTGCAGGTGGATCGTGATGCAAGGGTCATTCATCACGCGCGGGATCAAGGCCATCTGGAATACATCTGCCAATGTGTTGCAGGTGGATCGTGATGCAAGGGTCATTCATCACGCGCGGGATCAAGGCCATCTGGAATACATCTGCCAATGTATTGCAGGTGGATCGTGATGCAAGGGTCTTTCATCTCGCGCGGGATCAAGGCCATCTGGAATACATCTGCCAATGTATTGCAGGTGGATCGTGATGCAAGGGTCATTCATCACGCGCGGGATCAAGGCCATCTGGAATACATCTGCCAATGTATTGCAGGTGGATCGTGATGCAAGGGTCATTCATCACGCGCGGGATCAAGGCCATCTGGAATACAGCTGCCAATGTATTGCAGGTGGATCGTGATGCAAGGGCCATTCATCACGCGCGGGATCAAGGCCATCTGGAATACATCTGCTGATGTATTGCAGCAGGTTTTGCGCGGCTAGCCGGGTCGGTCGTGGATGTGGCCTTGCTCGAGGGCCCGGGCCGAGGCAAGAGCCCCGCGCTCGCTTTCCGCGCCTCGGGAGGGGTTTCGTTTCGCTCCGCGAGTCCACGCTGTTTCTTCGCCCCAAGGCAGCGCCTCGTCGCGTGGTCCATCTGGTTGTTCGCGCGAAAGCCGCGCCGGGGCTGGAGGACACGCTGCTCTCCGTAGACACCTTCACTTGCCACGCTCTTGTTTTTGTACGAAGAAAACGTTTTGTACAACTTACCATATCTTCTTCTTCTTTGGTCCTATCTTCCACATACGGAAGTTAGGTGACCCATAACGGGTTTTCTTGGGATAAATTATTCAGGGTGGTTTGCCGTTGCCTTCCCTGATATGATGATGATGGTGATGATGATGATGATAGGGGATGAAAGGACGAACACAATACAACCATGCCCGAGGCGGGACTCGAACCCGCGATCTTTCGGTGCGAGATCGTTACGGCACTACTGCTTTAGCGATCTCGGCCACCGAATCGGCTCAACTTACCATATACCTCACTATAAATTCGGCAGGAATGATATACAAAGCAATATTAAGACACTTGCTATGAAACGCCTGCCCAGTATGGTTAAATGCAACAAAAACCAATCAAAGGAAACTACAAATAGTATAAAACCAATTTCTCAGAATTATTTCGAACGCTCCGTGTTATGTTACCGATAATAAATTACTAAAAATAAATCTACTTAGAAACTACAGACCACCACGTCACCATCCACCTATTAACTTCTTCTCAAACACATTTCAAATCCCTTCACTACCAGTTCACTGACTCGGCAAAAACCCATAACATAGAACCAGTATACAAAATAAGCTCCTCTTTCATATTTTCCTCAAAAAATTCCCCGAACTACATCCCGATCAGAGGAGCCTAATGAGTTCAACCACTGTAAGAGTTTTACGTTTAAATGTACGTTAGTATATAAGCCATCATACATATGTAAAGTTACACTAAACTAAACTAAGTAATCAACATCTGTGTAAATAAGTGGATAAAGTTATAACTTTTCTCCGCGAAGACTGGAGTTTTACATGGTGTGAGTGAACAATGATTTGTCGTATAATAATTTTGTATTATCTTAATCATAAAAATGAGTTACGTAAAATCTCTTCCTAGGCCGGTTAGGGAGGTAATACATAGTATTGTTTTTATCTGTCGAAATCTGTGAGAGTAAGAAATGGCTAAGAGTTGTGGAAAGAAAGCCATCTGGGAAGAGGCCGCAATATCTCCTGCTGTCACAATAAAGAAATTAGACAATTAGGGATATGCTTTAAATAATATTATATTTCCTCAGAATATACTCAAAGTATTATTATCAATTAGAAATACTATTTACCAAATGTAAATGTTTTATGTAAAACAAGAGGGATACACTATTATTCACGATCCGTCCGTATAGAGTGCAAATGAGTTATCTTCATTGGAACACGATGACTTCACCTTTACGGATGTGATCAATTACATAACGGGCCATAAACTGCAACTTCTCTGGGCGGTAACAAGAGTGTATGTGAATAATTATTTGTCGTTTAATAATTTCATTATTTTTATCACAGAAATGGATTACATAAAATTCTCCTTAGACAGGGCGAGGAAGTATCACACATGGTTTGTGGCTCGTTTTAGATACTGCTCTGTCTTCTACTTGCAATTGATCGGGCAAAATTATGCATACGACCAATCACCCTCGTCCGTCCTCGTCGTAGATGTCAACATATCCTCGAACAAACTTCGTAGCTCCGTGTACTTGGCTACCCTTCAGATGGGCACCTTCTGACCCTCCGTCTCTGACCTTCAGTATATGAACAGTGAACACCCATTCGTAAATTCCCTGTATCGTGGGCGGATAAACATAGTCAGATGAAGCACATGTTTAGGGATAGGGGTTCTTGGATATCCTTCTGGATAGGATCACTTGTAGTTATTTAACGGACAGAGCCACAGACAGTGCGCGATCATTCCTTCCTCTTCCTGGTCCCATCCTCAACCCTAACTTTCACATACACACACACATACACTTATATAACCTAAACTATCACACATATTGGAAGCCTAGTTTACATGTTTTTATTTTTTATCTAATTTTATGTATTCAGATTTACAAATTAACTAATATTAACTTCACTCTGTTTGTTTTTCCCTCCAATAAATCTCTCCCATAATTCCCTTCATAAAAAACCGAGTAGTATAATTCCACTGTTTTCATATTTCCCTCGTAATCACGATACTCTCGATCCAGGTAATGTATGTAGTGTATATTGAGCTCCGTTTCCAAAGCAATTATTAATATACGCAAGCAGTAATAACGTATCAGTGAAAGATTTATCCATATTAATCCATCCCTACCCTGGCTGCATCGCGAGTCGTGGAGCCAGCGACACTCAGCGACCCCGATACGCACACCCGCCGCCGCCGCCGCCACCGCCGCCACCGCCGCCGCCGCCACCGCCGCCACCGCCACCGCCGCCGCCGCCGCCGCCGCCACCGCCGCCACCGCCGCCGCCGCCACCGCCGCCACCGCCGCCACCGCCGCCGCCGCCGCCGCCGCCGCCGCCCCCGCCGCCCCCGCCGCCGCCGCCCCCGCCCCCGCCACCGCCGCCCCCGCCGCCACCGCCACCGCCACCGCCGCCACCGCCACCGCCGCCACCGCCACCACCGCCACCGCCGTCGCCACCGCCGCCGCCACCGCCGCCGCCACCGCCGCCGCCACCGCCGCCACCCCCGCCCCCACCGCCACCCCCGCCCCCACCGCCACCACCGCCCCCGCCCCCACCGCCACTACCGCCGCCGCCACTACCGCCCCCGCCGCCACAACCGCCCCCACCGCCCCCATCGCCGCCACCGCCGCCGTCTCCGCCGTCACCACCCCCTCCGCCTCCGCCTCCGTCACCAACGCTGCCGCCGCCACCGCCACCTGCGCCTTCACCTTCACCTCCACCTCCGCCTCTACCTCCGCCTCCGCCGCCGGAGGCGACAGTTCAAAAAGTGCAGCACATCCCGCGGGTCCTTACGCAGCGCTTCCCAGGCAGGAAGTGGCGGCGGCGGTGGCGGCGGCGCGCCCCGCTGACACACATCGGAGCGCGGCGCGCGCCGAGGAGGAGCACAGCCCAGAGGGGCTTTCTCAGAACGACCTGGCGCCGCGAGTGGCGCAGCGACGGCTTGTCGCCCGCAGCGGCCTTTGAGCTCGCCGATGAGCGCTTCCTCTCAGGAAAAAATGTAAAAAGTAAAAACATCTTGTGTGTGGCGGACAGTCTGACCCCAATGCGAAAAGAGAAGCAAAAGTTAGTGTCTTGTGTATGATCTGGACATTTGTTGATTTGCATATGATTACACATTAACGACAAAAATAGTGAACAACTGTATGTAACGAGGAGGAGTACAAGCTGCACACGTGTTCTTGAGCACTGTAATATCTTTTTCTATGTTTATTTGAGTCCTAAATGAAGGCACCAGTTAAACACTTTATGACAAGACATGTTCACTCCCGTGTATTTGAAACTATTTGCTTCGGTAAACGAGCTACGTATTTCATTTGATAGTACTGCTGATGAAATAATTAAACTTCCACTAATATCGCACCTTTATCAATGAAACGTGAGCAGATGGTGAAGCTGCATTTATGCCCAGAAGGAAAACGGGGTCCATCTGAGATTTTGCTCAACGGTTGTTCATTTTTGAAAAACCTGATTATTTAATGTATTCCAAAGGTCATTGACACAAGTTGTAGTTCAATACTTGTGATAAGCATATTTGTTTTTTTTAAATAATGATAATGAATGCAGTAACTAATAGTATAGTTTAAGTAAAACATGTACATATTGTGATATAGTATCTCCTTCCATCGAACTTATACTTAAGTTGCCCCACGTTGGGAAAGTCATACCACTTCTCCTAACGATCCTACTATTTACAGACAATCTTATAGGTATTATGAAAGGATTACTCAGTTCTGTGGATTAAAACTAATTTTTGAATTGATGGCATATTCTATAAATCATCAGCCTTTGCTTTTTTCAATAATAAAATTTAACATTTATTCTGACATTCTTACAACATTCTATTGAGGTCATGAATGAAATCATTAACTTTTCCTCTGAATAAACATTAAAGAACCGTACGGGTTTAAATAAGGTTCGTAAGCCTACTGCGATATCTCAGATACGAGTCTCGAAAGTCTCTGGGCTCGATGTTGTCCGTAGGATGTCATCAATACCCCTCTTATCGCGCTCTTGCCTATCATTAGAATAGATTACAAATGTTCCCGGAATATCTTCGACTCTTTGATACTTTATAGGATTCAGTAATTTCTAATTAATTCGCGGACCCGACATGCCCTAGCTGTGCTTCGGATGAAACACTTAAGTGCAACTTTCAATCTTCAGCCGCCTTATTAAAACTACCCTCCCCATCTACGGAACGATCCTAATATAAATCCCTTCGAAATACGGAGTCTATTTGAATTCAAATCCTAAATTACATTAGCAAAAATGACAATTATAATTAAATGCGAATAACATCTTCGACCTCTTACTCTGCGCAATGCCAAGCTATCACAACTAATCATAAGTTACATCACTATCATTTAACTAATATCTCAGTCTTTGCGGAAAAAAAAAATATTTGCACCGCATCGATTGCTTATGTGTGTTTACCTCGGTAGCTTTCGAGAGTCATTACTTTTTCCTGCCCACAGAATCACGGCTTTCAAAGCCATCTCCGTACCTCTCGCATGTAATGTCTCCGGGTCCATGCCTCCCCAAATGAACACCAAGCATGGAATACTACATTTTGTGTATTGATTGTTCTATCAACGTGTATTTTTTGGTTCCCAAGCCAGCATACAATTGTATCATATTACACCCACTTGATGCTGTTTTCCCCATTCAAATTAAAGGTGGCGTTCATGGTTTATCAAAATATGTACAGAAAAACATACAGTTATTAAAAGCACCTACGAAATAAAATATAAATGAATTCGTAATAAAAATCCAATAAATGAAATTAGTATGTAGGAATTGTTATTTATAGCATATTTTTATTATGAGTTCATCTGCTTTGGGAACAACAGCGAGAGCATTTACAAGGATTAACCTTTTAAATTAAAAATCATTTCTATGGTTCATTATACTTACCTCAGAGAAGAAAACAGTTGTTAGCCTACTGCAAGTGCACTCAAACATGAATATAACATTTTTTAACAGATTTCAACATATATAGAAAGCGAATCTGAGGAAAATTTCAATAAAGACTTTTGAGCAATTGGCTTTCAGAAAGCATCAGGATTCTCTTGCCAAACGTTTCACGAAATGAAAAAAACTGATAAATATAACACTGAATGATTTTGCAATTATGATACATTTTTAACTGGTTATCATCATATTTAAGAACTGTTTTAGTAATAAAAGAAAAAAATAGTAATATTTTACAATGTTACATTTTACAATGTTACATTTTACAATGTTACATTTTACAATGTTACATTTACAATGTTTACATTAAGGGCATGTTGCAATTTGAATGAACATAAGGAACATGTGCAACACATTTTAACCGTGTTGGCAACAAACTATTTATTTTCTGTTAATGATAGAATTCATAACTTTATTTTGATGTGAATTTAAACCAAACTTAAACAACGTCCTTCTCGTTCTCCTCGTACAATCATTCTATGCTTTGATCATGTTGCTCTTCTTCAAATACATTATCCGCTGATACAATGTAAAAGTGTAGCTGATGCTTCATTTGCCCTCCGTTATCACATATTGTTTCAGAAAAACCACCCATCTATATTTTTATGGAAATCATGGGCTCTAAAGGTACAGCCTCCTCAGTGTTAGTTGTCTTTCGTCTCTTTATTAACGAAATATTCTTCTCATTTTCGAACACGAAATCATCGTAGAAACATTTTAAAACATAAGATAATGTTCTTATTTGAATATTATTGTTTTACAATCACTAATGCCATCTATTTTTTAGGTATTTCTTAAAGATTTAATG
This sequence comes from Gryllus longicercus, assembly GCA_038098605.1. Classification (NCBI taxonomy): domain Eukaryota; kingdom Metazoa; phylum Arthropoda; class Insecta; order Orthoptera; family Gryllidae; genus Gryllus; species Gryllus longicercus. Next base: position 712,423 of record JAZDUA010000471.1, on the reverse strand, counting down.
TCATAAAAATACCTATCAACTCCCATAGTTTTACTGAACCAAAGGTTCAATACAGTTTGATGTATTCTTCTGGACTTATAAGAGATGGATGTTTCGTTATCTTTAACTCCACTCTTCCGAGAGCCCTGTCTGCAGAAAGAAAATTGGGCTCCCTAAAAGGGAAAAACCACAATATTTGCTTTACATGTGTCATTCATTTGTTGTGAAGCCAATGCAGTAGTGTGTGCCGTAGTTATTTTTGTTATTTTTTTTATTCTGGCTCTATTTATTAAGTTATTTTTGTTCTGGCTTCCACACCATCACAAAATAAGCATTCCTGAAGATATAAATCAAGCAGGTGGTGAATTAAGCATTCTCTATCTCAGTGGAACTCCGCCATGCATTCATTTCCGCATTCATTTCTGTCCACATAAAAAAATGAACTACAGTACTTGAGTTCAACTGTGTGTACGAAAATTATAAAAGATAATATCTCGTGTAATAAGCTTCTTGGATAGGAATTTTAGACAGTGACTGCATTTTCTGCCAGTAAAAAAACTAATGGTATTTTCAGACGGTGTCTGCTTTAATAACTTTTAGAAGCATTTTGTTTTCAAACTCTGAATATTTTTTTCAATTATCCGATAATTTTTTCTGTATAAGTTTAACTCTACTTTTACTTTTTCGCATAGAGAAAGTTTTGTAATTCTGCGAAAACGGCAATTTTTCGACACAAAAATCTCGTACTGTGGGGCCGTCATATCGAAAAAGTGAAAAATTCTTATTCCTACATGTAGTAAATTACTTCCTCTAAATAAATTACTTCCTTTCACCCTTGTGTAGTCAGAATTCACGTTTTGTGGGTCCTTAATATTGAAAAATTGGTTGCAAAACACCTGTCCGTCTGTTGGATGTGGTTAACGTTAGTGTCTAAACCGTTCAGATCTTTAAAATTGGTATTTCTTGATCGATCTGACAGAACTCAAGGCTCTGAGAGTTTCAAACGGATATTTTAATTTTTAGGTCTTTTTGCATGGAGCCTCAGTATTATTTTCAAAATTTTCACAAAAATGGATCCAAATTTTTTGATTATTTTTGTTCTTGGGTAGAGAAAAGAATCCTTATAAATGGCACAAAAAGCAAAAATGTCACAATTTCATTTGAAATAAACTCTTAATTTTTGAAAATTACAGAAGTTCGAAATACATCTGTGAACGAGCATATCTGCGAGTGTTGCTGGCAGTGATGTGAGATAGGTCTGAACTTTTCTTTGAAGTTGCTCATAAATCTGAAAGTTTTGTCCTTCTAGTCAATTGAACTGGGGGAAGAAATGAATATCATTCGCCGCGAAGTCGCAGTTCATAAACCGATTGATAAAGCACGTCCCGTCTGCCCCAGAAGTTGTTTGATTTCACGAGTATTGTAAGAGCAGGCGTTGTCATGAATGAGGACATTTCCAAAAGCCAACATTTATCTTCTTTTGTTCAAACGTTTACATCGTATATTTGCCTCATTCTGAGATCTAAAGATCCAAAAATTCCAGAAATTGTGCGGCACTATACGCAGAGCACTAAGACAAAAGACCAGACAAGACACCCAACTAAAATTTTACAAAACTATGGCAGTCCCAATGCTAACTTATGGATGCGAAAACTGGACAGTCAATAGGTCAGACAGAAGAAAGATCGAAGCGGCAGAAATGAGATTCCTGAGACCATTAGCAGGATATACACTACTAGATCATAAGAGAAATGAAGACATCAGAGGTGAACTACAGATCTCCAGCATAGTGGAGAAGATCGACTCAACGAGGAAGAATTGGTTCGAACACCTAACCAGAATGCCACAAGAACGGCTTCCCAAGACTATCCTCGAATACAAACCAAAGGGGAACCGATCCAGAGGCAGACCCCACACAAGATGGAAAGAGACTCTTGAGAGCGGAACGGGCCACTAGGCCCAAACCTTGTTGCTGATGATGATGATGATTTGCCTCATTCTATGATGAATTGCTGCACTGTTCCTTTCTGCGTGAAGAAAGCGAGAAACAGTACGCAGCTTGCACTTGGCCGGAGCGTCCATCGTACCAGCGGGTGGTATCTAACCATCTTCACATGCCTACAGCTCAGCTGAAATAGCCATGACGGTTGTGGCTGAAGTTATACTTCGATTTATTTACAGCTGCCTCTGACAGGTCATCAGCTGTTACGGTGCCGTCCAATCGGGAGCTTATACGTCACTACCGTGACGTCACTATGGTGACGTTCGACCTTCCGATTGGATGATCCCGTAACAGCTGATTTACGTCAGAGGCAGCACTGAATAAATCCAAGTATAAGGTGGAAGAGATGCGCAATCGTCTACTGCGAATCACTAAATCGTACTTCTCTAGCGGCTCGATCGAAGGTGGTAAAAATTCTGCTTTCGCATACAAACAGTAATGCAGTGACGTAAACTGGTTTGATAAGCTGAGCTACCACTGATCATTGATTATATATAAAATAAATAATTTAGATAATGTGCAACTACCACACAACCAGTTTCATTTTTCATACAAAGATGATCAGAAATGGTGTTTGTACTCTCGATGTTTTTTCATTTATGTGCGGCGTAGGTTTCTAAATTTTTAATAAAAATACGAACGGCGTTTAAAAAGCATCTCTAATAAACACTGTAATGCACTCATTGTCATCAAATACACTTTCTGAAGTTTGCTGTGACATTTTCTCAAAATAATATACGAGCAAATTGACAACAGTGTTGACAGTAACGTATACTTCATATGTTCCAATGTAGCAGTTAACTGCCCTTTATTTATTCTGTAATATTTCTATACTTTTTATATATGTACGACTTGCCTAAAGCGCATATCCATCGTTCTCCCAAGTTTATTGCTCGCTACCTGCGAACTGCTCCGATAGTGTACTCGGTAGTGGAGTCCGAACTGCACTGATAATGGAATCGGCAACCAGAACTCTTGCATCTTACCAATATACTTCGATTAACACGTTAAATCCATTGACACTTAACCAGCTGTGATGATTTCATCCAATTGAGAGCTTGAACGTCACCATAGTGACGTCCCTATAGTGACGTTCAAGCTGCCCAATGGATGACAGCGTCGCAGCTGAGCAAGTGTCAATGGACGTAATGTTTTAATCGAAGCGATGGAGGGGACGTGAGTCGCAAAATGAACGCAGGCTGGGTCGCCGGAGTAGCTGCTTGCTCCCAGGGGTGCTGTCGCCTCGTAGAGGACCAATTTAATAGAACTCAACATAACATTTTATATATAATTTTGAAAAATCTATGTCTGAAAAAAAATGTGGTCAATAAATTATTTTTAACATAATTTATCTTCAAAGATGTTTATTCTTACGTTTTTTCGGGCTGCTACCGATAGCCTAGGGCAGGGCTTACCAACTCAATGCTCTGTGACGTCACAAAATCTGCTCTCCTGTTCGGAAACCGAGCCGCAGCGCAAAGTCAGTGCCAGACGCGGCGTTGGGCGTACAGTGTTCCAATGGTGGTACGGAAATGGAGAAAAAGGTTCGATCGATAATTACGTTTTTAAATGGTAATTATTATTTAAATGTTGATATATATATATATATATATATATATATATATATATATATATATATATATATATATATATATTGTGACATACCTGGTGGTGCCGGGTATTTTCACTGCAATACAACACTAAGAGAGGGTATCTTTTACGTGAATGGGTCCCTGGATAAGTTGGTGCAACGTTGGGGTGGTTAATCATAAATTGAAATACAATTATGAACAAGATTTATTTTAAATCAAATTTGTTGTTTACATCATTAGACAACGTTTTACACTCTGCCTTGGTACCAAGATTAAGAGTGAAATGCATTTCTCATACCTGCGGGGCCCCGATCGAATACCTATGATGTTCGTAGAACCGCTCGTGCCGACAGGATTGTCGACCTCTGCTACTGCTGCGGGCCGTCAGCGTCGGATGGCGTGGGTATCGCCCACGGCTGATGCTCCAACAATTCTTCCCCGATCAGGATCTTTACACCTCGGCTTCGCACCTTCCTCGAATCACTGTCCGTTAGTGGGTTTAATTACACAACCCGCGCCTACTCTGTTTACTGGTCACAGTTTTGTACCGCGCAATTTCAAGAATGTTTCCACCGCGCCAACTAATAAGAACAACATCAATTATTCTACCAACACTAATCTTTCACTATACTGATACTTCTATTGTTATATTTACACGTCAATTACTTTGCGGTTCCTAATAGCACATAAAATACGTCGCAATGTTATATGCGTCCATACACCGGCGGAGAACTCTCGCCGCACGTCCGCACTCGTCGCCGCTCTCCTAACGTCTCCCTGGTCAGCGCTCTGCCAACGGCTCTCGTCCGCGATTCTCGTAACGAACTTTTGCACGTGCGCGTTGCCCAGTTCCAACCGAAATTCACACGCTAGCCTCCCGGCGGCGGTGGCACCGTCGGCGGAGGCAGCGGTTGCTCGCCGGCCCCGGCGCGCCGCGCTCAGCGCGCGCACCGCGCAGTTCAAAATAGCAATTGGTTTCTTACACTAATGATTTAATTAGTGTAATGAAACACATATTCTGGGTTTCAATATATATAGAAAATGTTGAAATATGAAATTTTTTAATGGAACGTGGATTATTTTATAACACACAGCAATATCCAACTCTTATTTATCGTAACCAGTACTGTAATTCCACTTCCGTTCTTATAACTCATCATTTTTGGAGAAGACAGTTTTAACATTCTAATACAATATTTTATACAATGATATGTGTTATAATAATTTTAGTTCGTCCCGAACCAATAACACAGACACACAAAATTAAAAAAAAGTTGTAAATAAGTAAAATAAAAAACACCCAAAGACTTGACACATGTTTCTCTGTGTATGTCACCGCGCTGAATCCGAATTTAGAAATGAAGCTAGAAATGCTGAATCCGAAGCTAGAAATGCCTCACCACCTTCCAGTTTTTTATTTCGAAAAAACAATGACATTTACAATATCATGGTGGTTTTTCGCGATTTAAAAAAACTGATGGTGATGGCGCAATTATGGCTTCGGATTCAGCGCGTCGACATAGAGAATGTATAAAGTCTTTGGGTCTGAAAACTTTTTTTTATTTCGTGTGCTAGTTAATATTAACAAATAGATACCGGGAGTGGTCATGTGGGAGAATTTGGACTCTTGGCTTGATTATTTGTACAGTACAGTTTTGTTTGAGATTGTTGTAAATCCTCGTGATTTTCAATTCCTTTTCCATTATATTCAATCCGCAAAATTCTTTTCTCATTTCAAGATCCAGGCTATCGGCAAATTCTCAGAATTTTTGTTTCGGGTTTCTCTGAGTTGCAAAGCTGCGTAATGCCTCTGTCGGTTGAACTCTTTAACATACTGAAGTCCTTTCGATTACACTAAACACACTAAACACTGTTACGGTATCTACAAAAGGAAACCTTTCTTCCCAAACCGAAAGAAAATTAACGGGTGTAGATGGTCTCCCACTCGTCTTCCCTGAAACACTGGCAAAGACCCACTGGGTTTCGTTATCGGCGACCGCCGTTTGCCCCTCCCTCCCTCCCTCCCTCCCACCCTCCCACATCTCCCTTCTTTGCTCGCACCGCTTCTCCGGTCAGGCGCTCGCAGAGGAGAACGGAGCTCCGACGTCATTTCTGCGCCAGTTGGCAAACGCTGGAGTATGCACTACTCAGTAAAGCAGTAAAAAATATTTTACTTGGTATTTGAAATTGTGTATCGATTTTAATCGTTTAATATCATCTGGAAACGAGCTGAAAATTAATGTAGTACGTACCCGTATTGAATGTGAAATTTTTATGAGTTGTTGATACTGATAATAAATATGATTCGTATGTCGTATGTAATAATTATTGACCAGTATTGGATAGAAATATGTTCCCACCCTTCAGTAAGTACATCGTTTTACTTATGGTTTCATTTTTGCAAAGAACATTCGTAACATATTTGAATATTACTGTTCTTCCGTTCTAATCGATGAGATTGCTTAGGTAAAGGAAGAGGCAGTGCATAAAATCAAATCTCAAGGGAGCTATTCTCAGGCAATGACTCGTAAAAATAAATAAATGTTGTTTTTTCATTGCAGTAAGGCATTTCTACTCTTTGAGATAGAGGTTTAAGGTATGAAGTTATCGAATCCAGAGCAATGTCATGAATTCGATCTGGAGGTTATTTTGAAACCAAAATGATAAAATTAATGACGTCAGATGCTTCCGAACAACTTAAAAATGTGCCAATAGATTCTTCATTGATGAAGAAACATCATTAAGAAAATAAAATCCGGTTATTTTCGTAGATTAGGTTTCCTTATACCATTGGCAATTTAAAAAACGATATGTGTTTCCTGAAAGAGGGTTTCATTCGAATACTGAAAAATATATAAAATATAATATTTTTTAAAAGAAATTATCAAAAAAATTGATTGATAATTTGGAATTTAAATTTTTGGGGATTTTTTGAAAAATGACTTATTCTTGCCGGGAACATATCCACAAACATTCCGGCGCGTAAGATTGCATTGAATATGTTAACGCGTAGTTGAATATATAACTGGGTACACCCACAAATCTTTAATGACCTCTCCTAATATTCATCTAAATCCGTGCATTAATTTTTTAAATGTTCTGACTATTCTGGGAATATTATTTGAAGCAATTACATTAACAAACATCGTTTAGAACATTTGTTGGGATGGTGACGTCGACTTTTTGTGGTTTTATACGCTGCATGAGATCCATCGTGCCTGTGATAAGTGTGTCTATAATAAATATTGTATCTCAGCTTATGGGTCAATGTCTCTCCTCTCAACTAGGTTTATGACCAGTTTCTCTAATTATTTAGCCACTTGTTTTTCTTCTGGATATAAATGTAGCTTCACTATCAGTGCGCGTTTTCTTGAGTTCAGTGGGGAATATTATTAGTCTAATAATTATTTATAGTAATTATTAATTACTATGTATTATTACTTATAATAAATAATTATTTATAATAATTATAATCGTTTTCCATATACTTGCGGCAGTAAGTCTATTCCATCACGTAGGGCACGATAAGGGATAATAACTAAAATCTGTAGCCGATTTGCCGTTAGAAATAGTTTTTATTACACGAGAGCAAATGTTTTCTTTTAAATTCTAGTCAAAAAATGCTCGTTACTACCTGTATTAATGATTCAACTATAAATTAGGGTAGGGATTCCAGTGCTCGGGAAAACGTCCCTACAATGCCACACATCATTTTAACGTTTTTTTTTTGGTTTAATAAAAAAATGCAATTCTCAAACAATATTGGTTGAAGAGACTAGCCAGTACTACCGGTTCGTTCACCTTTCTATCCTCCAGTTTTAGATCGACATTTTCTACAAATACTGTAGTTAATATCCACGCGTGGTCGTATATTTTAAATTTATTCCACCTTGCTTTATATTTATTTACGTTCAAAATATCTTAATCATTTTCACAGTTTTGCAATATAATTTTCCTGAAGCTAACAAGTGTTTTCGAAAGTAGACATGAAAATTGAGATACTTTTTGGTATTTAGAAATTAAATAAAGAATTCGTTTCGTTTTGTAAGATGTTATAATCCATCGTGTTATATAAATTTTATTTTTGCGTGACGTGTCAAATTTTCTCTTTTAAGAAGAAAACACTGTTAAAATGTACTGAAAGTATCAACCGCATGGTTCTTGTATCACGATCTATGGTTCCTGAATCGCGAAGTAAACAAAATATTTTATTTTATGGTTAGTAAAATAGTACTTCACGCAGACGCGAATTGTGACAGTATTCGTTTTTTTGTAATTGTAAGGTTTTATGCATCTTTGTCACAATATCCTTTATCCTTTTCTGGACATGTAATATCTATTATTGGTTTGGGTAATTATTATTTGATCTACTGCCTTATTTGATTTAAGAGTATCCTTTGCAGGTGTTTTAGAGAATATAACATTTTTTTCGTTTAATTAATTAAATATGATCATTAAATCAATAAAAAGTGTTGATTATTTCTATGTATATGGCATTCGTGCAATTAAAACTTAATCGTGCAATTAAAAGTTCACAACAGCCAATCAGAACTCAGAGAACTGATCGAAATTTATTATTTTTTATTCTTTTATTCTATTAATTTAATTATGTATCTATAACACAGACGTTGCCAAGGTATTTCCAGATAGCCATGAAACATGAACAAAAATGTACATCACAGATTACGTACATCAAAGACATGTAATCAATGAACGAATGAATCAAACTTATAGAAAATTAATTATTGCTACTACTTAGACAATCATGTTAATATTTGTAGTACAATAAGTTAAATTAGAAACTATTACCCTACTCATACTTGGCATCAATCATCCGAACCCAGAAATCGCTTCATATTGCACAGATATGTGTATTTCACCTATTTGCACGAGAAGACCCAGAGAGGGCAGTTGTTATGGCAAAACTCCTTTATTTTTTACAAAATTAAGTACATTGTTTGTAATTTAAAATATCGATGTTCACCTTTACACGCCACGTCTAAACAAGTATGACCATAAGAATGTTGGTTTGACACTAGCTGACTAATGGAACGACAAATATTTAACATGAATAAATGTGTTACATGTAAAACATTCCGTTTTGGTATATTACAAATATAAAAATGTAATCGTCAGGTGTATTTACCCGCTCTGAAAAGTACACCAGCAAAACGTCAGAGTCAGACTTAATACTCTTTCTTCTTTCCAACATTAACAGGTTTTGTTCTCTCATACATGCCCTTACTTTTCGTACGAAGTAATGTTTTCGTGGCTTTGTCAGCGAGAATACGTTAAATATTTTCCATTTTCAAACGTTTCTTATTTCATACATTATTCTCTAAGACACTACGGTGATCATAAATATACACTGCAAGGCTTACTAAAATAGGTATTGTTCAGAAGGTATATATATGATGACGTCATATAGACATCATATACATACCGGTAATGGTAAAGATACATACCGGTAAAATGGTAAAGATGAGATTGAATTTCTCAGAATTACATTTATTCTTAAATGGAAACGAAAAAATATTGAACGTAACACGTGGATAAAAGGGCATTGCTCTCATGGTAAATAAGAAAACTCGCTCCTATCGCCGCTAGTTTTCTTGAACATACCATTAATGCAATTATACCCCTCTTTATACACTCGTTTCTTTACTTACTATAATATTAACATAAAATCGTTGGAACATAAAGTTACACGAAGAACAATTTAGTATTGTCATTCATGAGTATGGTAGGGATCAAATTATTCCACACGTAACCCTTATCAAATTTTTCGCTTCTCGTGAGAACTGGTGATATTTTTCTGGTACAATGCGCTCACGCCCATGTTTTCTTCTTCTTCATATTGTGAATAATAATCCCTATCTTTATGAAATCCTACACCCTCTGGAGCACACATTTTGTATTTACATAGGGAACTAGTTGATGGTTATCATTCGCCTTAGAACGGTTTAGTAAATGTTTTGTCACTTGATGTACACTGAAGAGCCAAAAAACTAGCACACCTGCCTAATATCGAAAAAGGGTCCCCGCGAGCACGCAGAAGTGACGCAACACGTCGTGGACTCAACTAATGTCTGAAATAGTGCTGGAAATAATTGACACAATGAATCCTGCACGGTTGCCCATAAACTCGTACTCTTACGAGGGGATGATCTCTTCTGAACAGCACGTTGCAAGGCATCCCAGATATACTCAATAATGTTCATGTCTGAATTGGTGGGCAGTGGAAGTGCTTAAATTCAGAAGAGTGTTTCTGGAGACACTCTGTAGCAATTCAGAACGTGTGGGCTGTCGAATTGTCCTGCTGGAATTGCCCACGTTCGTCGAGATGCACAATGGACATGAATGGGTGTAGGTGATCAGCCAGAATGTTCGTGTCACCTGTCAAAGTCGTATCTGGACGTTTCAGGGGTCCCTTATCACTCCTAATGCACACGCTCCATACCATCTCAGAGACTCCACCAGCTTAAACAGTCCCCTGTTGACACGCAAGGTCCATGGATTCATGAGGTTGTCGCCATACTCGTACACGTTCATTCGCTCGAAATAATGTGAAACGAGACTCATCAGGCCAGACAACGTGTTTCCAGTCATCAACAGTTCAATGCCGGTGTTGCTGAGCCCAGGCGAGGAGTAAAGCTTTGTTTCGTGCAGTCATCAAGGGTTTACGTGTGGGCCTTCGGCTCCGAAACCCCATATCGATAATGTCTCTTTGAATGGTTCGCACTCTGACACTTGTTGATGACCCAGTACTGAAATCTGCAGCAATTTGCAGAAGTATTGCACTTCTGTCACGTGTAATGATTCTTCTCAGTCATCGTCGGTCCCATTCTTGCACAATCTTTTTGCGGCCGCAGTGATGGCGGAGGTTTGATGTTTTACCGGATTACCGATATTCACGGTACACTCATGAAATGGTTGTACGGGAAAATCCAAACTTCATCGCGACCTCGGAGATGCTATGCCCATCTCTCTTGCGCTGACTATAACACCACGTTCAAACTAAATTAAATCGTAATAACTGGCCATTATAGCAGGCAGAAATTACCGATCTAACAACTGTAACAGATACTGGTTGTCTTATATAGTCGTTGCCGATCATAGTGACGTATTCTTATTGGTTCCAGATCTCTTTATTTGAGTGTGCATGGCTGTACCAGTTTTTTGGCTATTCACTATAATTATACTATCAACAACCGATTTATCACCAAGGTATCTTACATAAACAATTGCCACCAAGGTATCTTACATAAAATACACAATGAGACACTATAAATTGACAATACAGCGCAAAATCTTGTTGACGTCTTCTTCGATAGAACCATCCAGCCACGAATATAAATATAAACGAGCGCTCATTGCCAGGTACTGAATGTGCGCCACTACCAAGATATTTTAAAATGGGAATGGTGTTATTACTTTTTTTAACAGAAATACACACTCAAGAATTACCGTTTTGCTGCGAAAACAATGATGGGTTAAGGAAATAAGCGAAGAGCAATTTTTTTCTGATTACATTTTATCTGTGAACGCTCTTAAAAATAAACATCATTATTTAATTCCGATAAATAATATGGCGATAATTACTATAGTAATATACTATAATAATATAGGCAATACATCAAACGTTCGATATATTTGAAAATAAATTACAAAAATGGCGTGCATTATGATAGTAGTCTGTCTCTCTAAGTTTGATCCATTATACAATGCAACAAATTGCAAGGACACAAAAACTTTTTTCGACAATGTAGGCGTTCTTTATGCCGGCAGAAAACGCCGGCTAAGAAAGGAAAACTGGTGAAAACGGAACCAGTGTGATGTGTCATCCCTGTCTGTCCTGTCAACGATCTTCTTAGAGATAGAGCAAAGGAAGGCAGGTGGAAGAACAGATCGTAAGACAGATGGACAGAATTTACATTCAGTACATTATTTTTTTGTTTTAGATTGCCTGGGGTTCTTGGAATGATAGGAAAAAATTAAGCCTGAAGTCGTTTTACAAGGTGATAGCGATGTATCGCTAGAAAACGATATGACAAGAATAAGAGAAGGAAAACCGATTTTTTCAGAAACGGTAGGCCTGTAATATTGCAAGTAGATGTATAATTAAATTTAAAGAGTAAAGACCCATTATTTAAGCTGTAAAAATAATGTGTATATCACCTTCAGTTTTAAAAATTGACTCTTTCTTCTTAACGGAATTTTTGGTTAATTTCTGCTAAAAGAGTTCTGTAGTTACACGTCACGATCGACCCAGAGATTATTGTAAGAGCCGACCTAGGACATTGCTAAAGCGGATACGCCCGTGTAGTCTCAGTTCGAGTCTTGCCTTGGGCACGAGTGTTTTCTTTTGTGTTGAGATGGCGAGGCTTTCCCGTAATACTCAGACGGGGTACGTCTGTAGGCACAAATGATGCAAAGACCTAACCCAGAGACACGAATTAACGAGAAAGTGGGAACACTTAGAAAGTGTTACGTCTCATGAACCATCCACAATGATGAATACAAATGTAAATACAAAACATAGACACGAATAATTACTAACTTTAACTGAATAATTACAAATTCCAAACTTTCATATATGCATCTATATGATTCAAAAAGTATATTGTGGTGCAGCGTAGGAACATCCAAAGAGTGTGTATAGTTTTTATGTTTCATCTCCCATTCATTGAAACACGTACTTTCCTTGACTGAACATTGATTTAGAATGTTACTTTGCGGTGCGTATACCGCAAATAGGTAATGACTGTTTAAATCAACGGGGCATTGCAAAGTGAACAAAACATCTTGGCGCATTGAATCAACATAGCTGCCGCCTCGTATATTGAGAATGATCCTAAGAGTATATACTAGTAAGTTTTTGTGAATTCGCACAAAGTATCATGAACAGAACCTGTTCGAGTGTCTTTGGTTATCGCTTCAAACTGCCGGATTCATCTTCCAGCGTCGTGACGATGCGACCCCAGTCGCACGAGGCGACAACGCGTCGTCGCTTCCGCCAACAGGTCCTTCGTTCGCCAAAGGCTCACTTCCAGTACTAATTAAATAAGGGTTATTTATGAAACAAGTACAGAAAGTGTCTTTGGCGTATGAATGAAATGATGACGGACGAGGCGACGATAGGATCCGAATCGGCATTTTGAAATGAGTACATCAAAGACCAAGTTCCTGTACTTGTTAAATAATGGTTAATTATGTAACTAGTACAGAAAGTAAGCCTTTGCCGTATTAATGAAATGTTCACGGCCGAGGAGACGGTAGAAGCCGAGTTCGGCATTTTGAAATGAGTACGCCAAAGACATTTACGTACGGATTGTGTACATAATTTTTTGTCCGAATTCACAGAAACTTACAGTACATACTTTTGGGATCATTCCCAAAATGCGAGGCGGTTGCCATATTTATTTATTTGCGTCAGAGTTTTGTTTACTTTGCAGTACCCTATTGTTTTATAAGGCCGTGACTTCTGGGCGGTACGCGTACGATCGAGTTGACGTTGCCGTGCGCGTATCGCAAAGTAACACTTTCCAATCAGTTAAGACTGAAGGCAATTACTAGTGTCCATGCATATGTGCTGAAAATAACTATTTTTCTTAACAGACATCGCAAACTGAAGCCAGTGCAATTTCTCGTTTAGATATCCCTGCTCAAGAAAAACTTAAAATCATCAATATAGTATCGGTATTTTTTATTCATAATCTATTATGTCGATAATGCGTCTGACTTCACTTTTATTTTTACCGTCATTGTGAATGGTACATTTATGTCTATATTAAAATCACATCGCGTCTATGTTTTCACTGTAATAGGATTGACATTGAAGAACTGTAAAAACAATTATTTTTTATTGAATAAGTAACTTTTGAACGTTAAGGAACTCGTTTATATGTAGTTAAGAACTTTATTCTTTTGTGTATACATTATCCCCAAATTAATCTGGACGTTGGTGTTGCCATCGGTGCAACACCCGCATCAGCTCTCTAAAACTTGCGTGTTGGGTTGCCTATTCTGTAGGCGCCACCACAACTTTTTGTCTGAAACTTTCAGTCAACTTCAAGGACTAAAACACCACGAGTTTTATTGGTCCCTCTTAGTAGTGCTCTAAGGGTTGTGAAGAAAAATTATTCAAAAGTTTACTGCTACACGCATATTTGATGTTTTCCTGAATATTTCCTTTGTATTGTGGGAGGAATTGACAAGTATGTACTTAGCTTGGCCTTGCCACTTCTCAATGGTCGATATCAACACCCCCTATTTTTCGTAATAATGTTAACTTAAAGGAAAAGGTTGATGAGATCTACATTAACAGCAAGTATAATTTTACAGTTTATACACAACCTCTCATTTATTCTTTGAACCAAAAAAACATTTTTAATGGGTCGAATGCAAAATCATTTACATCCGTATTTATTATGATACATTTTACACCCTTCATAAAATCAAATTTTGAACAATTCAAATAAATAATTATTATCAGAAATTTTTGGATTCATATTTCGTTATTTTCTGACAAATTCATGGTTCACTACATATTTCCAAATTGGATATTGTTCTCTGCAGTTGGAAATGAACTGGTTCCTATTCAAGGCTTCCTTTATTTGGTATTTAATTCTCAAATCTCCCCTCACTAACAAGCCTTCCTTAAACTTACTAATATTTTAATATTCCCTCTCTTAACCATCTCAAACTAAGACGATAAGTTCCAGAAATTTTATTTTAACCATATCAACACCTTACAGAAAACAGCTTGTGTAAATTATTATCACTTTACAATTATTTTATGGAGGATCTCGGCAAAGAAAGAAATTAAAATAATTCACTACTTTTGTTCGAACATAGCAATGTTATTTGCCATTTTTTTGACAATAGCAACTTCTCACTATTATTTACAGCTCCATTTCCAACATAGAAATTTAAACCTTTAAACTGCTAAAACTGAAATTTAGTAAAATTCAAACTGATTTTGGGATTTATGGATTTACTGTAAATGTAGTAATTACTAAATTTTACAACTATGTATTTTAAACATTATTATATTTTGCTTTATTGAAAACAAAATTTGTTCTTCTACAATATCGTAAATTCTTTTCAAAAGAAAATGAAAAATTCATTCTACTTTAACGACCATTGAATGAAGCTTGTTCCATACCTTCCATTTTTTATCCCGCTGCTCTCATATATTCTTCCAACTGATGTTCCTCTTTTTAACTTTCTCACTAATTTCAAATTAGTTATTTCTGAAAATATTTCCTTGAATACCCATTCTCTTAACATTTACAACTGTATTTTATAATAAAAACTAAACTTGTCATGAAATTCATTACTCAAATTCGCTACTTTGCAACATGCATGAGTCTTTCTTGCTCTGGGGGAGAAAAAAACACCTCCACACTGCATCCATTTCTGGCTGACTGCCTAAGTCATATACACGATTCTTCTCAGTATGCATGCACAAGGTATTGATTGAGAATTGAGCTGGGTGACAATACTTCAACATTCAAGTAGTATAAAAAGCAATAATACTTTATTGAAATACTTTACATATGGCAAAGAAAAAAAGGTATTTTACACTCGTATATAATTTATCTCCTAATTTTCATAATCTTGTCATGTTTCATTTAAAAAAAGGTAAAAGGTGACTAAAAAAAAAAAGTCCTAAAACAATTAGTGAACATACTACAAAAAAAATTGTTAATATTAACATATCTCGATTTTGCCTTATGATGAAATGACTGAATTCACAAATGACACTCCATATGAGAATTTGTGGCACTAAAGTTTGGATTTAAAATAAAATGATATGAAATGTATATTGCTTCCTGCATTGTTTCATCTTCAAGCACTTCCACAGCAAGCCAGTTTTTTTAACCATTACTAGACAATGAGTTCTCAAGAGTCCAGGGATGTAATGTTCACATTCAACTGCTCTCTTCCATATCACTGAGATAGTCTTCATCCCAATTGTGCCACCTTGCTCTGCAGGCTGGGCATGCTGCATCACCACTGGTAGAAGCAAAGAACTTTCTCAGACAGTGCAGGTGGCTCACTTCTGGGCAACTTCCACAGCGATGTCCCTATAAAAAATTGAAATGTCTGAATCAAGGAATGTTTTTTGGCACTGTCATTGGCAACTCTTTACTTTGGTTCATTAAAATTTATTTTTGGAAGGTACAAAACTTTCACTATGTATTAAATCATTTATCACACGATTTAATACATTGCCCAACTATTACGTTTGTCACTTAAATACTTGCATAAAAGATAACTAAATCATTGCCAAAACAAACACTGCATTTCTTGAGGGCTATTTTCAATGTGATATGACTGGGTGTTACATATTTATCTGCCCCTCTTGTTTTACATGTTGAAAAAATTTAATGAGGAAATTTAATTTAAACAAATGTGTTAATTCCTGGATACATCTCTTTTGTTCTTTTTCTTTTTTTTCACTACTCGAATTCAATATTTAAGATTTTAATAAATTTTTTAAATTTTAGGACAAAAGGGGGATATTAAGGGCATCAAAAAACACCCGTGCATAAATAAACACTATGGCATTAAAGGAAATGTATGTCAACATTTTTTTAGTCAGTTTTGAGCTCAATTGACTAAATTTAAAGCCTGCTTCTCAGCAATATAGTATTATAAACCAACTATTTTTGTAAAAAATTCAGGGATAATTCTACTATATGATCAAAGCCGTTTATTCAAGGAATGTTTTTGTAATTTGCAGTGAATGTTCCTGTTTTCAACTTTCACTTATACTAATATACATGAAAAAGCCTTATATCTTAAGATTACATTTGTAAAGCAAATTGATGCCAGGTACAGGCTACAAAACTAAAGAAAAAAACACTTTCATAAGATACATTGTTTCTATTTTATAATGGACCCCCTTCCCTCAACGCACCCACAATATTTCTCAGAGAAAATCTACATTTTCTCAACTCTTCAAGAGCTGATTGCACGCATCACACTGTCATTTGACTGAGCAGAAATTTTGATTATGATGGTATTACACCAATTGGTAAATTTTTGGTTTTTTCTTTCAAAGAAATTTTGATCATAAGATTTCTTGTAACCACCCTAAAAACATAGACATTCTTCTACATTAAAATGTAAATACTTGCCCAGAAAATCAATTTTTTGCACAGTGGGCAAGAACTTGTCATATCTTGATAAACTTGTGTTATGAATGGCTCCAACTCTGCTGCTGCACGTACACCCATGTACAAACGCCCCTTCTGCAACAAAAGAAACCTTTAAATATATGTAGAAGAAGATAACTGACAATATTTATTACATGCCAGTATCAACATCTCACATTAAGAAATCCACATATAATAATACATTTACATTATTTTACAACACATTGCCATCAAGTCAAAGATCCCCATCTCAATCATGTTTTTCATTCAGTTTCCCTTGGTTCATTGAGCAAATGCAGAAATGGCCCCCTTACTTAGTTTCTCATGTAGATCCATTATGCACACATTTTGATGAGCTTTCTTTTTGTTAATTGCATTGATTAATTGATTGATATTTCCCAGCACATCAACTGCTGCGGTCATTAGTATTGATAGTGTGGTTAATGTTTCACTGTGGGAGGTGCCGGTCTCCTGCTGAATGGTGAGATCCGGCACCAACCTACAAGTAATTTACCACTTCAGGTATCTCATACAGTTGGGCACTGCTCCAGCCGGGACAAAGTCCCGGCTAAAGTCCCAACTGGTCTCCGGACATGTGTAATAACATTGTGCATGAAAATGTAAGTGTGTGTATGTAAAAGGGAAGAGGTCAAGGAAGAGGAAGGCAAGATCGCACAGTAGCCTGATTTTTAGGTTACCTCTCCAGCCTTCACCTAGCGTTGATTGCAGAAACCACAGAACAGCGAGAATCAAACCCCAGGACTTCCCAGTCAGTCACTGCAGAATCACTGACAACAGCAATAAGTTAACTCTGTGTGTGTGTGTGTGTGTTTTTTGCTAGCTGCAGAAAGTTGTTATTTTGTTAGTAATAGTATAAAACTGTAGTTTGTTTGCTAATACAAATTTGTCCTATTACACAAAACTTACTTTGGGAATTAGTGGCATTGCATATCAGTGAGTTAACTCTTACCTTTCAAATCATTGTCAAGTGTTAGCAATCACGTATGTTAGAGATAAAAAGATTTCAACCCGTTTTTCCCCAACTTTGAATGATAAATTATGGAGTACCACAAGGATCATTCCTAGGACCTTAACTATTTCTTTTATACACTAATGTGCCCTTGACTCCACAAAACAACAAAATAGTCCGAATACCAGACATCAAAAACATTATTTTTAACGCAAAGGCCATAACAAACTCTACAAAAAGAAGCACAAACAGTTCTAGAGGAATTAGTCATAATTTCATCATCCCAAAATGAATGTTGACAACAACAGGCACTCTCAAAAAAAAAGCACACATGCTGCAAACTACTGTTTAAAAAAAATTATAAATCCTATCACAACCATACATGTACATAACTGAAACAGTAATTTTCACAAGAAGACCATTATGTAAAACAAAGATTCTGTTAAACTAAACACAGATGATATCCCTCACAGGTCAAACTTCACTCTTTCAAACTAAGAACCCTTATAAAAAGCATTGTACTTTCTCTCTCCTATCATATAGTCTTAACTGTCTTTCTTTAAGATAAATAAATTGAAAAATATTGAAATGGAGATTATTCTGTTTCTTCGCACGTAAAATACAATTACAAAATTTGTGCAATGTAACAACAGATATTTCCTTTAATAGTCATGAAATTCTATATTGTAATACACAGATATTTGCTTTTCTATTGAGAGGTGTGCTTGTTAACAATACTGTCACTCTTAAAAACTAATATAGATAGTTTTCACTTTGTCGTATGCATTCATTTTCCAAGCCAGTTTCAATTTCAAATATCAGTTTTATTAACAAAATATTCTTGAAAACAAATGAGCTAATTTATAAGTTTAGAAAAACTGACTCACGTGAAACACTAGAAGAATTCAATAATATAAATTCACGATAGGTCAATTTTCACATCCAAACAAAATCAAAATCAGATAATATTAGATAAATTTGAAGTATGAATAACAAACACAAAATCTTGAAATCTGTAAACTTGTTAAAATAATAAAACATTTAAATCCTTTTGTTGATAAGTTTCTTTAAATAACAATTGTAACTTGCAACTTAATTTTTCAGCAAGCAGTTAGAAAAGTTTGTTCTGCAATAGAATTCATTATGTTAACTAGGCACAGCATTAACAATACCTTTTGAATTCAATACCTTTAATATTGGTTTTAAACAACTAAGAATGAAATATTTTATTAATTGCTACTATATAAATTTAATTTACTTTTTTGTGTGAAGTAGTTTGAAGTAAAGGGCTCTTTTGATCCATGAATTTCCTCCAATCTCTGTGAAAGATGAGAAATTCATACCAAAAGAACAAATTTACATCAAGATTTTGAGTACCAGTAATATAAAAATTTTCTCACATCTTCATTTCTCTGAATATGACAATTATAAAGTTTATTTTTGGGAATGAATAAAAAGACATCACAAAGAAATGAGTTTTTTAATTGACTTGATGCAGATTCTGATATGAGGCTTTTGTTATAGACATTACAATGCATGATTTTGGCATTTTTCTTACCTTTTCAGCAAACCAACCATCTCTTACAAACTTAGCAATAGTTGCAGACATTTCACTCTTTGACATGTTTACATTAGAATACACATTGAGGCATGTAATTGATGAAATATTTCCAGTTTCAGACCTTACAATGTCATCAAGTACTTTTCTAAAGATTAGTTGCTCATTCTTGCTGTATCGTGATGTATTTCTGCACAATAATAATATTCAAATTTAACACAATGCTGCAAAGGATAAATTATTGCTCAGGAAAATAGTGGGAACTTACTTTGTCCATTTTAAATCAGCAGTATTTGTAGCAATATAGTACTTTTGACCAGTTAATTCACAAAAAATAGTTTTAATCTCTAATGTAGTGTACTTTCTTATTGTAGCATTTATAGTGTCTACTAATTGGTTTAAGCTGCCCATTTCTTGTCCT
The DNA here is from genome assembly GCA_038098605.1 of Gryllus longicercus. Taxonomy (NCBI): domain Eukaryota; kingdom Metazoa; phylum Arthropoda; class Insecta; order Orthoptera; family Gryllidae; genus Gryllus; species Gryllus longicercus. Next base: position 692,735 of record JAZDUA010000471.1, on the reverse strand, counting down.
ATAACAAAAATTGTCTGGATGAAGCTACGACAAATGAACACTGAAATATTAAAATTAATAAACGAACCTTGCTCCTCACAAGTAAGACGATAGGCTTCAAGAGCTTCTGCCTCTGTGTTAACAGGATGATACACGAAAGATTGAAGAAATCGTCGGTGAACATCACCGTACGTTGTCATTGTAAATATCCTGTACTAATCGCAGGAACAAATTGGAAATGCCTTCAAAATATTCTGAGAGGTTGGTTAGAAATTATTCAGAAATGAAATAAGAGACAGTAAGCGAATAACACTTCAATTAGTGTTCCCGCCTAACTACGTTCACGCCATTGCATTGCACGAGTTAAATGGCAAAGAAACTGACGCAAAGTGCATTGTGTTCTTCGTTTGTTTCTACTTCTTTTGAATTTACCGCTTGTCACCAGTCAGCTGCGCTTGTGCTGTCATTTTCGTAAGGCGCATGAGAAATCGATCGAATAAACTCTACCGACGTAGGTGTTTTCAATTGAATGTGATATAAAGAAGAATTGCAAAAAAGTGGATCAGATATGAAGGTACGAAATTGGTGCAACTTTTGGCGAACATTTGGTGTCGAATTTCTCCATTTGGGGATAATACGTACTGGGATGGGTTTGACAAATAATTATAATGAATGAACACCTTGTGTATATACACCGACTGTAGTAAGTTACTTGTAAGATGTGAGTTTAGCGAGGTTGTAGAACGTAGATAGAACATAAAGATATGTATGTTCATTTATATTTTCAATACATATAATGTCAGAATTGCATATTTTTGCAGAAACCTTTATTGAAACCCACCCACATTGAAGATGACCTTTCTCTTTACAATCTTGAAAACTGGATATTCTAAAATATTTTTTGTAGTCTTTAAAATGTTCATTACTTTCGAACTTGAAAACGGGTCTTTTTTTCGAATTGCTATAATTTACTTGACTTTCTTCATTCATATTTTATTTCATATTATAGGCCAGAGCAAGGCTATTTTTGCTAGATAATTTTTAATTTGTAAGTTTTTAATATTTATTTGAATATTTTCAATGAATATGGATCTCCAAATATATTTGTTGCGAAATCAAAAGTTAAGTGATAAGTGTGTGAACTTCATGACTTCTTTTTTCTTTTTTTTTCTTTTTTTAAATGTTTCCATTAAATAAGTGTCATCATATATATCTAATTTTATTATGTTTAAGGGCACTTTGAGATGACATTTCATCATATGACCCAAAGCTGCCCTTTGTTGCCAGCATGGGCAGTTCATCATCAAAATTTAAGAAATATCTGCAGCATGGAGATGAATTTGCTGCAATGCAGGTAGGCACTATGCATTTTTGTCATCTGTCATTACCTTTCTTGATTTGAAACTCATTTACAATTTTTTTTTTTTTTAATTAGGTGTTTCAAAGTTCACCTGAATTGCGAAAGAATTTAGACCCGAATCTGAGTTACGGAGACAGCCACCAACATAATACAGCTCTTCATTATGCTGCAAAGCATGGAATGAAGCATCTTTTAAGGTACTCTGATTTGAATTACTTTAATTTTAATTAGAATATTTTAGTAATTCTTTTAAGATTCTTTTTACTCCTTTTTAAACTTGAAATTTTCGTTGATGTATGTAGAAAATTATAAAAAAATGAAAGTTAAAAAATAACTATTAATTATGTATGCATATATGTTTATTGGTGAGATTTTGATTTAAGATTAAATAAAAATTATGCTTTGTAACATTTATTTTCTTCAAAATTTAATGAACTGTTTGATATTCCAGTATTATAATTTTTTCATTGTATAAAAAAGACAACATGTGAGTGAATATTGTAACCAAACAAAAGTAGTAAGTGTATTAATCACATTGATATTTCAATTTTATGTAATTAATAATTCAGGAAACTAACGATCAGTGTTTGATATTCAGGCACTTTATTTAAGAAAACTTATAATAACATGTGTGGTTTGAAATTGTGAAATTATGTTTAATCTACTTCAATGCATTGAATATTGTATAATATTTTGATGTATCTGTGTTCTATACTGTGCTGTAATTATCATTAAAATTTAATAATTTTATAAAAGTAATATTTGTAAGTTATGTGGTGTTAGTTGTTCATTATTGTGTAAAGAACTCAATTAATTCTCTAGCCCACGATGAAGAGTTTTTGGATGTATTAGAAGTTCAAAATTGGTGAAGAATGCACTAAGTTTGAGCATTAAAATTGAACTTTTGGTGTACATAATATTCTTGGAATTCTGCCTATTGAAAGCAGTAATACTAATCTAATAGGTATAATTTCTCTCCTTTTGCTGACTGGGAATTTTTTATATTAATTTGAATTAAAGTATTCAGAAAACTTCAATATTTTCGTGTGTAATGTTCATTTACCTTGGTTTCTAAAATACTCTTTACCCTCTCTTTGTCTCTCAATGGCAACATCAGACTGAAAGGATTTACAAATCACTTTCAATCATTTGAGCTTAAAAAAAAGCTTCCAAGAAGTGCTCAAAGAATGTTGACTCTTAGACAATTCAACAGCAAATGAAACTTATCTAATAATCAAAACCATCAAAATGATGTGAATAATATAATTCAAATATTTTACTTATATAAACATTAATTTTGGGTACTATCACCCATATACATTTATTTTTGTGTGGTTGCACATGTTTCAGTTCACAAATTTGAAAGAATGTCAAATTGTGTGTATTTATCTCTATTGTTTATACGACCTCAAATTATGAATGTATGTGTCAATCCAATGTCTCTATTTACTCACAGGAATTGAGACAAAAATTTTCAAGTGTCTTTTCATAAAATTGGTCCAAAAGTTTCAAATATTTGGTCATAAATTATACTAATTCAGTTCCTGAATTAATGTATTCTTGAGATTTAATTGTGTGAAAAAAACAGCAGAACCTTTGATGCAGAAGATTTGGAAGAAGAGCTGCATTAAGTAGAGGCAAAAGGAGGTGTCATTTCAGCATTTGAGAGAAAAGGAGAAAGAACTGGATGAAGAAATTAAGTTGGGTGTTGTTGGCCGTGATATACCTCATTATATTTGTATCAGGCATTTTTATATTCAATTTTACTTATTTAATTTAATCAATGTGTAAATATTAATTAATCATGATACCAAATGTACATATTTATTTGCAAGACTAAAATGATTCCATTTTTATCAAGCCAGAGACAATAGACTTACTGATACCATAAACAAAATATTTATTAAATTGAAATCACATTGAATAATGTATTATGACATTGAATTTACAGAACTTTTCTCAATGATTTGGGAGGGAACCCAAACAAGAAGAATGGCTGCAATGAGTCATCATTGCATGCTGCATGCCAGCTGGGCCAGACTAAGTCTTTTTCTGCCCAAGAAAGAAGAGCAGCGTGTGTAGCTCTATTGCTACAGTGGCGTGGCGTAGAACTCAATTCTGGGGGCAGAGAGCGTGTGGACTTACAGGCACAGGATGTGGTAAGGAAATGTGGTATTTTGTAATTTGGCTTCTATTAAATTTTATTGCATTTCAAAGGCTGATTAATGTGAAATTTGTGGTTTATAACTAATGCATTTTGTTTAAAATAAGATTGAATGAGGTATTTCACTCATATGTTTTGAATGATTTAAACCATATGAAATATTCTAAGGTGATCTGGAAATGATAGTAAACTAATGACATAACCTGTACATCTGCAGAAAGGGAACACAGCCCTGCATTGTGCAGCAATGTCTGGCTTGAAACGATGTGTGGAACTTCTGCTAGCTCATGGCTCACCCCTGTTTACTGAAAATCTGGACAAATTGACTCCTTGTGACATGGCAATGCGAAATAATCATCATGATATTGCACAACTTCTGGAATCAAGAATGGTCTTTGTGAGTTCACTGTAAAAGAATTGGATATATTAGTTTTCAAGTACCAGGACATTGATATTAATTTTTGCAGCTTGATAGAAAAAAATCATAAAATCTTCAATGATTTAAAATTGATACATACAAATTTATACCTTTAATTCAATGTATGTTCTCTATTAAAATTTCGGGTATTTTCAGTGTGTTATATTTCTTTTAGAATTAGTTGGATCCATCTTGAAACCACCATTTTATTAAAATGATTTTTTAGGCTGACAGCATGGATACTATAAACGAAGCAGAATTGTATGGACCTTCAGGCCAAGAAGAAGTGTACTCAGGACTGAGAACTCAAGATCTTCAGGAAGCAAAAGACCAACTTCTTGTGGAAACCTCAGATATGCTCCATATCCCTTTGTTTACAGCTGAAGCTCTGTTACGAGATAACGGTAAGTGTTGAGAAAAATATATTTTAAAATTAATGATATTTATTTGAAACCTTAAGTACGCTCATTACCTATCTCTGTGCCTTTCATCCTTTCAAGGTCTATTCTGTAAAATTTCATTTCTATTGATAATTTTGTACAAATATTATTTTACCTTTAATTTCGATATCAATTGTAAAAAAAAAAATATTTTTTGTTTGTTTTCAAAATATATTTTTGATTTCACATTTTATTTGCATAAAAAATATATTATATCTTCCTTTTTTTTTAATATGCTAATTATCAAATTATGATGCCCAGGATGGTCCTAGATGTTTGGTGTTCATATTTATTACAGGAGGACTTCTAAATGTCAAAGATATTAAGTTACACATTGTAGATTGTATAACAATATTGCTACTTTTCATCTATTATACAGCTAGTGCTGTCTTGATCACTAAGCCTGCTAGACGTGTGAATAAAAAAAAGTATTAAAAAATAGTTTTATTAATTTACTGTTTTTTTTTTTTCAATTATTTAAGGTCGCATCAACATCTAGGTCATTAGCAACCATTATTGCATTTAACAGTGTGGTAACTGTGAAGATGACAATGATATAACAGGTTATGTTATTTTGGAAATTAACAATGTTGCTTCATGTCCTTTCCTATGACTCAACAGCTCGCTATGGGCCTTAGCCGACCAGTGGTGTGACTCAGCCTCTCGGCTATTGGTTAAGATTTCCTGTGGTTAGCCCAAAGACATTCCTTCACCAAGTATCATGGACTTCATTACCTTGGGTGGGCTTTGTGATTGTCACCCAGCAATAGATCCTGGGACATTTATAAGGAAAGCTCACAGTTATTATTTTGCTGCGACTGGGAATTGAACGCAGGGTTCTGCCGTGGAAAGTGAGCACACTAACCTAGGAGACACTGAGGACTTACTTGCTTCATGACCTAACAGAAATCAAATATGCATGCCGTGAAACTGTTTTCAAAAGAATTACCAAAAATTCACAGCCTGCTAGTTTAACGTACCATCCAAGAAGACAAAATGCGTATTTCTGTAGTGTATACATATCTGAATTTTACAACTGTTGAATACACAAAATCTGAAATCAACAAATATGTGACCTTATTAATTTAGGCAGGTACTATTAATTTAGCACTGCTGTATTTTGATATAAATAAGTAAATTAATACAATGTATTAAGAATGTGTGTTACAAGAGAAAAATGATCTGTCATGAAAATTGAACTGTCAATTTCACTGTTGTGAAATACAACATTGAAAGTTGCGGTTTGCGGCTTTTAAAGAGAATTCATTTCAGACTATCAACTTCTTAACCTTTAAATCTTTTGTTTACGGGCCACCATTGAAGTTCTTTAATAGCACAGGTTCTTAGAAATGCTTTATTTTCGTATTTTCAAGATATAAACAATTTGTTTATCTTTCTGTACATTTAGAATTGATTGCATCATGTACCAAAAGAATAAAATAACATTGTAATTGAAATTTCTGAAAATTAGGTCTATTTTCTGTAAGCCTAATCATTGGTAACTCCACAAAACTGACTTTTGCTCCTTAAAATGATTAAGAAAGTTACACATGGTACAAATAGGTAACAGTTGTTATAAAATTATAGTGTGTTTAAGTATTTTAATAATTGTGTTTCCATTATAAATTATACAAAGGAATGGGATTGAAATTTTGGTGGAATGAAACTGATTATCATTGAAGAGTGACTTTATATGTGTGTAGAGTGGTCTCGAGAAGCGCTGCTAGAGAAGTGGATGAAAGACCCTGTGCAGTGCTGCCAACTAGCTGGAGTGCAGCCCCCTGCATCAGCATTGCAGCATTTAGATCCATCGCCTCCTAACAGTGGGCGAGCATCAAGTGACGGGGGCACTGCTCTGAATGCTCCTCCTGCTTCTCGTACTCTTGGGGGCTCTGACGCAGTTGTGAGTAATATTTATCTCTTCAGAACTGCAGCTTTAGAACAATCCTTTATTTATGTTGTGATTTTAATAATTTATTTTTGTTTAATAAATATGGGGTTAAAAACACATTTTATGAGTTAACATAGGATTTCCTTCAAAAACTTCCTTCAGGATGTAACTATCTGTGGTACAAAAAGAAATATTATAAACACAAAAAAAGTAGTACAATTATAATTTGTACGTTGTTCTTTATATCAATAAATAAAATGTGTACTGTGCTAAAGCAAAAAATAAATTCAACTCACACTTTCTCAGAAAATATTCAGCTTCAGAAAATCAAAAAGACAGTAAATATTAGCACATAAAATGATATAGGAATTCTTGTCTTAAGATTTCATTGTTTGTTTGGTAACTAATAATTTTAATATATTGTCCTACTTATCTAATCAATCAGTGTCCACAAAGTCAAATGAATATATGATTATTAAAATAATGTAGAATCAAAAATGAACTTTCATTTTTATTGTGATTAGTTTGATGATAGTGTATAAAGTAATTAAATATAAAATTAATATAAAGGTGGCATGAGTCATGCCATTTAATGATTCACTAGAATTGTGATTATAATATTTATTAAGGTATTTGAAATCTCAGTACTGGTTTCATGTTCCAAAGCATATTAGCATATACTCTCTCTAGCATATAGCACAACTCTACAAAAGCATTACATACCCATTCTGAAGGCCTGAATAGGCAGATGCAAGTGCCACATTGGTCCACACACTCACAAGTCATCACGTGAGTTGCTAATCACTGGTTGCTATGCAACCTCGCAGAAACTCTCCTACATTTACTGACTATCATGACTGATGTGGAAGGGCAGTTTTCCCAAGAGCTTCCACCAATTCTCTGTGACATTCTTGAGCATTTCTCCTAAGGAGTGTGACCGCTGCTCAAAACATGTTACATTGATCTCGCACTACAGTAGTCAGACAACTAATTTCATATTGCTTTCCATGCTAATAAAGTCACTCGCAGGGCCATCTGTTGATGTGAACACAACCTACTGCAGTATTTCTTTCACTCTACAAATAAAATTGTAAAATCTGATAACATTTCTTTTGGAAAAAATAGTTGCCATGACTTCAGCCCCATCCCTCATACTTATTACTAAATATTATGTGCACTGTTATATTTATTTATAGTTGTAGTACTGTGTACTGTAGTTTTGCACACCTTGTAGTATTGTAACATATCATACACATTGTTCTTATTTCTGATTCATTGTAGTCAATAGATTTTCACTTTCATTTTTAAATAATTTTCTTTGTTCAAGATACAAAAGATTTTGGGCTGCTAGTTGAATTATAAAGTTTAATTGATATTTAAATAATAGCAATGATGTATGATAAAAAATTGTATAGATAATGATGTATGTATTCTAATTGAAATGTATGTTTTGTAGTGTGAGATATGTACCCTGGCAATGCCAGCCTGGGATCAACCTGTAGCCATGTCTTGTGGCCATCGCTTTTGTACCTCGTGTTGGGAAAGCTACCTCACAGTAAAAATTCAAGATGGAGATGCACACCACATCTTATGTCCAGCTTATCAATGCCATATTCTTGTGCCTGTGGAACTCATAGAACGATTAGTTAGTCCTGATATGGCACGCAGATATCTGCAATTTGACATTAAGGTGTGTTGATGTTAATTAATCTATCTTTAGTAGTGCTGTAGTGGTCAGACTGCTCTTTTTCCACCTCTGGGTACCAGTATTCAACTCTTGGTCAATCCATGTGAAATTTATTGTGGACAAAGCTTGTTTGCAGCAGTTTTTTCATTTCTCCTGTTTCCCCTGCTTCTCTTTGCACCATTCTTCAGTATTCATATCATTCCATCTTAATCACCAATTCGTGAAAATCAGTTGTTCACTGCAGATATGGCTTTTAGGATTAGGAACTGGCATCCTAATAAAGATACCTGTAGTGAACAAGAAAAATGAAAAATATCTTGGAATTTAAAATGGAAAAATATGGCTGCCATCTTTGCAGTAAGGCAGTCCTATTTAATAGTATTTTGTTTATTCCTGATTCATGTTACATTTATTTCTTATTCATGTTAACCTAGTCGATTGATTTTTTTTTCAATGAACACTTTTTTGTACCATTAAAGTTAAATGGACAATGACTAAAATCTCTAATTTTTTGTTATTTACATTTGTCAATGCAAGCAAGAAGTTGGAAGGGAAAAAAATCGTGATAATTTTTTAAACACAGGTTAATTTTATAATGCATTACCAACTCTTCTGATTAAAGTTGAAATTTCTTGAGTTTTGGCTTTTGGATATCAGGCCTTTTTTTTCACAAATTTAGAGAGACAATACATAACTTTTTGCTTTGTATTTCAGGCTTTTGTAGACAGCAATCGCAGTATTAAATGGTGCCCGATGCCTGGTTGTGGAAGAGCTGTCCGCCTTCCTGAAACAGAACAGTTGCCATCCATAAATTCTCATCTTCTTAATAACCCGCCTTCTTCTCCTGGTTCATCGGGGAAGCTTTCACTGCCTCCTGCAACATCACATGCTGTGGACTGTGGAAATGGACATTTCTTTTGCTGGTCAGTTTAATCGAACCTCTTTGTAGATTCATTCACTAGTTTAGGATTTTATTATTAATTTGATTTTGAAGAAAAAAGTATTTGTAAAACAGCTTAAAATGTATATGAACTCACAGTAACAACTTATTTTAAATTGTTCAGTTATGCTACAAAAAATAATTAATTTTTATATATCAGTATTGTGAATAATTAAAGAATTCATTTGGTCAATAAGTTTTGATTTACAAAATGCTATCTTGAATTTTTTAAGTAAATTGGCATTTTTGTAGATTATTTCCATATGAAGTGTTCTCACGTCTGTAGATAAAAAAAAATAAGGAGAATGTAGAGTGAAGCTTAGATGACTGAGGATAGTTTCTGGTTAGAAATACAATAAATTCTAATGAATGCTTTCCAACTTGACTGTGAGTTGTTATTTGTACCTGTTTTGTATCATTTCTCAGGGAATGCTTGGGAGAAGCACATGCCCCTTGTGGATGCTACCAGTGGCAGCTGTGGCAGAAGAAGATTTCTGAAGTGAAGCCAGAAGAACTCAAGGCTTCGTGCGTGGAGACTGAAGATGCTGCTAATTGTTTATGGTTGGTCACGAACTCAAAACCTTGTCCAAATTGTAAATCCCCCATACAGAAGAATGAAGGCTGCAATCACATGAAATGCTCCAAGGTAAAGTTCATAGGGAGAAAACTGTTATGTTTAGAAAGTTAAATATTTCATTCTAAAATACAATTGCCGAATATTTGGATCTAATGTAAGAATGTGAAATAAATTATTGAGCTAGTGTGATTAGAAAGTGATAAACAATATCCATTATTTCTATTACACTATAGGTAAGAATTAGCAATGCTTGAAGTTAGAATGATCTAAATTTTAAGATGCATATATAGTAAAGAATATATGCATATATCTTTACGTTGAAGGCAAATTCTTCTATTCAGATATTTCAAAATAATTTTTCTGCATATGGTTGTGTAGGTTTCTGCAGCCGGAGTGTATGTTGTCTAGGCTATCCGTGACGAGCCGCGTCAATGTCATGGTGGCTAACGTTTTGGCCAGCATATTGTGGCCTTCTTCAGAGTGTACTGCTGAAGCAGGATAGCCTAGACAACAATTTTTCTGCAGTTTGCAAAGTTTGGTTTTTATATTCCCCCTTCAAATTAGATTTACTATTTGAAAAAATCGTTTGGAATTTGGAAAAGAATCTCAGAAATACATAATTTTTTACTATTCTTAATGATTTCTGTTGAAGTATATATTCCCATCTTCAGTTGTAGGTTTATTAGGCATCGCCCAACAAAAATGACTGGTCAAAATCATACTCTTACATTAATAATGAATAAAAGTACACAGTGTTTATATGTTTTCAGTAAGAAATGTAATCAAAGTTTTTCATTTTAAAAGTTTCATTTTTTTATAAATTTTGCCATTTCCACAAAAAATTGCATTGAGCAAGTCTTGTCAACAACCTACTTATCCTTTAGTTTGCAATGGGAGAGGGCCACATGTAACTGATCATATGCGAAGGGGCTTTTTAAAATATACCCTGTTTGTCAAAAGATTGGTTCTGTGATTCTGTGTATAGTACCATTACACATGGTCTCAGGTGTGTTAACTAATATTGGGTTTAGGAAGTCATGTACAATCTCGTAAAATCTTCAAAGATATCAACAGTTTAGATTTCATGGACAACAAACTTATTACCACATTGAAAGATGTGTTCTGTTCAATTATTATTGGAAAATTAGTGTTTTCCATATGCATGTAATCTCAAATTCAGCTCAAACTACTGGACTTCATTAAGGAAGCCACTAAGCTGTACCAGACGGCATTCCAATAGCTTTAAATAGAATAGTGATTTCAGTGCCTTCTGTTCAGTTTTTAAATTTTTATTGATATGGATATCCAGTGTAAAAAAATTTTTGTTGATGGCACATCTTCAAACTGTCAGTAATAATGTGCAATTTATCCTTGTTTCTATCTTTCTCCAGTTGCTCTAACAAAGTATGTCATGCAAATGTATTTGGAAAATAATGTTATTAATTTCATAAATTGGTGAAAGTTTTTCCAATTTTTGTTAAAATTTTTTTACTTAAGAAATATTTATTGAAACTTGCTGGAATTTTTGAAAGGTGTGTATTTGGTTTTTGAAAGATTTCAATTATTTTCAGTATTTTGTGAGTAACAAAATACTAAAGAAACCGAAATGACAGAACCACACATTTTTAAAATCTTGTGCGAATTGTTTATGTATTATTCTTTTCAGTGCAAATTTGATTTCTGCTGGGTATGTTTGGAAAACTGGAAAAAACATAGTTCAGCAACTGGAGGATATTTTCGCTGTAATCGTTTTGAAGCAGTTCACAAAGCAGATGAAAGGCAAGGTCTTCTCATTAGTGAAGCAACCATGCGCAACCAGCAAGTACAAGAACTGAACCGCTTTCTGCACTATTACACCCGCTTCCGCAATCATGAAAATTCCCAGCACCTGGAGGAGCCTTTGCTTACAAATGTACGTCAGAAGATGGAGCTTCTGGCATCCTCTCTGGGTCGAGGAGGAACCCGTCCTGGGGAAGGTATCACCCCTCTTGCTTACACTTCTGCACAGAGCTTCCTTAATCAATTGGCCTACCAAACCCTGGCTGAGGGCAATTTAAAAGGTCCTGTAGATTTCTATCAATTTAAAAAACAAACAATTATACTGAACCATCTAATAAAGAAAAAAGTATATTAGAAGATATTTGTGATAACAGTTATTGAATTTATGTTGTAGCAGCAAAGCTGCTCATGCATATTTCTTTTTTGTTTATTCAATTCATAATTTGGTTTGATAGAAGTAAATGCAATGTAATTGTAATGTAAAAATGCATTATAACTTCTTCATATCACATTTGCATCTCATATCACTTCTAAAATATTTTCAATATTTGCTTGACTCTTCATATGACAGGTTTTTACAATTTTGACAAATTACAGTGGTGGCTCCTTGGGGTAGGCAAAGTAGGCATTGCCTACTCTGGTATATGGGTAAGAGTTTAATACATTTCACACACAATTCACTATAAAAGACATACTGTTTTCATAAGGATTTTTCATCTAGAAATGTAAAAGCACATTTAATTACTGTGGCATGAGTTATACTCTCAATTCAAACATTTCATAATGTAAGCCTGTGTGGTCCATATTTTGTCCTCTCTTTATGCATGAACTCATGCCTTTCTGGGTAGACACATTTTGAAATTGCCTAGCTTCATGCCTTGTTTTGAGAAAAGGTCCCATAATGAACATAGAGTAGGAGCTCAATTTGTACAAACCGGACACATGCTTATTCTCCTTAGGCAGGTTAATTTTGTTACTGCCTGCCTTCAGGGAAAACTTTGATTTCCAGTCACATTAGTAGTGCAGTTCATGTGTTTTGTTGTCGTGTTAACAAACAGAGAAAGTGATTGTTGTTTATGAAGTGAATTTTTAAAACTTTTAGATTCCTCCTCTCTTTTTGGTCATGACTACATCTGTTTTTTCCTGACTCTTCTTCCCAACTACCATCCATTGCCATCTGAGGGACCTACCAGGAACCCCTGCTGTTACTGCCACTCACTCTCTCCAATCATCATGCTGAGGTAGTCCTTAGGCCTATCTCAGTTCTGTTCCTTTACATGTATTCTGAATATACCCTTGAGTTTATCTCAGTGCCAGTACATTTATTCTAGGTTTAGGAAGCAGTTCCTCAACCACACATAAATATCTAAAATATTAAGTTATTTATGCCTATTAAATTGACTGAGATGAATTCTTTTATTTCTTCATGTAATTACATCAACAATACAGTTCACTCATACAGCTATTGGTCCAGGCAAGGCATTAGGTGTAGGTGGCCCCACATATTTGATATTCGGCGAGTAGCAAGCGACCGCTCGCTGATTCCCATGTAGTGTGGATGGGTCGCTTGCTATTTGCTGAGCGACGAACATTCGGTGCTCGTCCTATCCACCGCGTGTTGGTCTTTTGCACACCTCAAAGGAAGCAAACATTCATTGAGCACATCGGCTACTTGGGAGCTGAGCTGTCGCTCGCAACTTGGTGAATGCCAAATGTGTGGAGTCGCCTTAAGCCTTAGGGTTAATATACGTGTGTGTGGTACACAAGGTTGTGGGAATGTAACCTATGTCACAAACACAGCAGGAGTCAAACCCAGGTTGAAAGGATACTTGCCTCGCACACTAGCTCCTCCACCACCTGGGATGGGCAGGAATGATAGGATATCATTGGAGAGATAATCATGCCACTCAATTAGAATGAAAACACCCATGCTTATGCTAGACTTGAACCTGTGATCCCATGTACTGTCCTCACTTCAGCTCTAATTCCTTAGCAACTGTGGCATTATTTACAAAATATTTGGTATCCCTCTTTGTTTTTAAATTTGTATGATGTGGATTATTTGTGCAACACTTGACTTTTTTTAGATTTAAATATATTTTTATGCCAACATTGATGCAGATAGTGTACAACATTTGTTACATAATTTTCTGGACTAAATGATGTAGAAAACAGCACATTATGAATAAATACATACTCCTATGTTGAGTACAGTTATGCATTGGACTATCAAGCAAAAAGAAAGATTTTTTTTTTTTTGGAACTGGCATATCCTGAAAAAATTTTAGAAGAGGGCCATTTACTTTTTAAACCTTCCTCCACAAATTTGTTGTTAATGCTAAATTCTTCTTTGAAATGTGATGCAATCAATATGGGATGATTGTTTTGAATAAATTGAGAAAAATTATAAAATAACATTGGATCCACGGGGGGCTTGGGGTGACTCCCATCCCCGTCCATAAAATGTTCTGCCTACCCTGAACATTTGTTCAAGAGCCACCACTGATTAATATATTACACGAATAGAAATATTTTCTTGTAGGTTTATAGTTGTCTGTGTTGTCAGATTTTGTGTTTCTGATAACTTATGTAGTACACATTCAGCTTGACAGAGATCATAATTCTATTCATAAAATCATGTCATCAGTCAAGTGTGTTAAGTAAGTTTCTTTAGATGGAGAATGTAAGTCGTGAAAAAAATCATACAGAAGTACTATTTTTGGAATTGTGGTACATCTCACTTCCCACAGTCATTGGCCCTCATGATATTTAAGGTGGCTCTGCTTTGCATGTATGTGTTGTGTTTGACAAAATTTTGCGATATAGTTTACTTACCAGGAATCGATGCCATGTTTGCTTACCCTCTGTCAAAGTGTCAAACTTATGGATTTTGAAAGTGAAGAGTGGATTGATTTAACCAACCTAGCAAGTATATTTTTGTAAGCGTTTATACAAAATACCCTCCAGCAAAAAGATATTTTATTTAAAAATCCTACTTTAATTACAGAAATTACTTGTAAGATGCAGTGGTGTTTTGCTATACATGTCCAGTTTCATGACAAGGCCCGCCTTTCGGCCTATGCGATTTTTCATAAAATATTGTGTATATCCAAAACATTTTTGTTAGAAACTAAAGAATTATAAACATTTGGAACTACAATTTTGATTAGGTGATAGTAAATTGCTCTAAACCTCTCTTTTTGTTTTTCACAATTTCTTCAACCCTCATTCAGTTCATTTCCATTGTTGTGCTGTATCTCAACCGCTGCATTGTGGGCAAAACATAGGTATGAAACTTACAATTGTTAGGTTGCCGAAAGAGTAGTAAGCATGCAGCATAGATTCCCTGTAAGTAAACTTCAGCGAAACTTTGTGACAATAAATCCAACTGAAGACTGATAAAATTGTTTGTAGAATTGATAAATTCTTTTTAAAGATGATTACTGCTAAAAGGAATCTAAAAGTGTTAGTTCTCAGAAGTCAAGTTCAAATAGAAGTTTTTCGTGGTTCTCAGAAATTAAAATCACAACTGGACTCTAAGCAATATTTTATAAAATACATTTTGTGGAGAAAATGTTAATAAAAAGAAACAAATTTGTTAGAAAACATAGTGTAGCAATTTTTAAGTTAATTGTACTTACAATTGAAGAAACAGTACATTACTAAAACTGTAGGTAATATTTCAGCCGCACAGATGTATTTGAAAACGAATACCTGAATGATTTACGTACTTGAATTATCGAACAGATTAAGATGTATGGTCTTGTCATGTTTAGTCCTTCTTCAAGTAATTCGATAAATTTGAGTTTGGTGAGAAATATTTCTTCAATTTCCTCTGTAATTTTAATTCGAGTAGAACGAATTATTTTCTGCGATATTTTTATCTTCTTGAAACAAGCAAAGATTTTAGCTGTTTATTAAGTGACTCTCATATTCAAAAGTGTACAAAACCAAGTATACTTTAACTCAAGAATGAGTTCAATGGTGTCATATCAGCGCCTGCAGCATTTCATTTTGCAATAAATTTTTAATTTTCTCTTCAAATCACCACCTTTTACAAATCTTCATCACTTTTAGATATGTTTCATTAGGTATAAGAATTTGTTTTAATCTACAAAACTTGAATTTTTCCTAACCATTTTACCTATTCCACCCGAGGGTGTCATTTTGAAGCCAGAAAGTTTGTTTGCCTTGGGGCTGTACCATATTCTTGCACTTTTCACTAATCACCTCTGCATTGTTATTGCAAGATTTCTTATGATTTTACAATTCTTCATTTCATTTATCCACCTGCCTTTGATTTAATATTATAAGAAACATGCAACACACATTGCGCATCATATGATTGTTTTAAACGTGATTCATTTGTATTTTTCCTTGTAGGGAAGTGTTAGCTGCTCCAAATTTTGATATGTGGTATTTATTATGTAGACAAGTTTTCAAAATATTTTTCGCAGAGGTTGATGAGTAGGTTGTGCCAGCTGATAGAACAGTTGAATTTACAAATTTGGGTTCTGGGTAAAGAAAATATTTGATGTAGTACACATCAGAACTTATCACCTCATCATCTAGGTAATTACTTTTATGAACATTGTATTTAATTTCAAGTTCAATATTTTGCTTTGAATATTTTAATCCTTAAATATTAAATACTTTATTTGAAATGTGAATGATTAGAAATAATCTAGATGATTAAGAAACGAATAGAAATATGTAACACAATAAAATATTGAGTTATTGTCACAGCGACCAGCTGAAAATACAAAGGTGTTGCAATGACACTCTTGGAAAGTAGTTACGTACAGAATCCCAGGCATTCTAATGTTAATTGTTAAGAAAAGAAATAAAATATTACAATTAATAAAATAATGGATAGTTTGATTAACATTTTCTTAATTTTTGTTATATTTATTGTAGTGTTCGTGACCAGTCAAATTGAATGTGAACTTATTATTTTGTATTGTTGTCATTGTTGATGCAATACAGTCTGTTCAAGAATATTTGTAACAAATTTCTAGGGCATATGGAGGAATCGAAGATGATAACTTTCTGCCAATGAATTTGTGGTGAGAAATATAACAAAATTACTCATGTGAGCTTGGACATGATTGCTAGACAACTCATAATACATTGGCAGTAACATGAAATCTCATGGATAGCAGCAGAGCATGAACTGCCAAATACTAGTGAATAATGTGTTGTCTACCAGATACGGGCAATTGTCGCATGTGTGACTTTGTTATATGAAATTGCTCATCGACAAATGTGGTCTATGTTAATCCCCTTCAAGCCCTAGAAGTTTTTGAGATTTGTCCTGAATCACTTAGTTTTCTAGATATTTGTGCTTTAATGACCTTTCATATAAAGTTACCCATTCATTCATTGATAAAAAATACAAACAAACAGGAATTGATTTTGCCCATTAAAGCATCTTTACATAATTGATTTAAATTTTTAAATGTTTACACATTGATACTATTTTACTTTCTCACCTTTTTCATACTTACATAGTAGAGAGAAAGTATTGTAATGCTGCTGCGTAAAATAGCAATATTTCATCAGAAAACTCCGTTATCATGAAAGGGGATAAATCTTCCTTTATAAAATTCCTTTATGTAGAAAATTATTTCCTTTAACTCTTTGTGAAGTCAGAATCCTTGTTTTATGAATCCTAAATACCAAAAAATTGGTTTACGGTAAAATGTCTGTCCATCTGTCTACCTGTTAAGTAATGATAGCACCTAAACAGACAATTTTATCCAAAATTGATATTCCTTGATTAATCTGACAAATTTGAAGCCCTAAGAATTTGAAATGTATAAGCTCAGATAATGAATAGTATAAGCTCAGATAAAAATATTTTTTGTAATTTATAAAAATAAATTTTTTCTTATTTAATGGAATACACTACTTTTGTCAAATCCACTTCACACTTCTGAAGTGAGAGCTTCAGGAGATGCTTATTTATAGCAGTTTTGCACTGTGTAGTAGTTTTAAATTTTGTACTAAATAAGCACTCTAAATATTATTGCAATATAACTATAGTGATAAATGCATTATAATCATCCTTCATTTTTGTAGATGGATTGAAATAAGTGTGCATCATTTGTAAATGTGTTTAGCAGAATTGGCTGAGAAGGGTACACGGTTTGTAGAAGATGGGGTACGTGAACTTCTGAAGGCTCGAAGAGTGTTATGTGGATCTTATGTTTATGGCTACTACCTTGAAGATAATGGATACAACAAAACAATTTTTGAATTCATGCAGGTATTCAAAGATAAATTAATTTTTGGAAACATTGATATTGGTACCATTAATTATTGAAATATACAAGTTTATCTTCATTGCCCTGTTTTTTTATTTCAGAATGAATTAGAGGAGGTCACAGAGAAGCTCTCGGAGCAAGTTGCTCGGCCTTACCTGCGCACTCCTCGCTCCTTGATTATTCAGACCACAGCGTTAGCTCGTCGAAAGCGCCATGAATTTGTTCGTGCTGTAGCAAAGGGCCTTATTCCTCCAGAAACACCACCCACCCTACGTAAAGTGCGTAATCATCGCTCTTCACGTGTGTTAGGTGTTGACCTTTCTGACGATGTACGTTTTCCTTCCATTTCTACTTTGTGAATCTCAAAATCACTAACATTGGTTGTGAATAAAATGCTAAAGATAAATTTGTGCCTTCAGTTGCTGAATGTTTGTTTTACAACTATGTAGTCTGGAAAACTTACATTGAACTTAATATTGTTGCCTTTATGACATGTAACTACTAATATAAATAACGTATATGCATGAGTATTATGAATTGCATGAAGTCTTGGGTTTATTAGTGCAATCTCTATTTCACTTTCACTACTTACTCTTTTCTCAGATATTTTGATCAGAAAATATAAAGTAGCCATTATTAAAACATTCCTCTCATCGGTGATTCTGTTAGGATGTTGTGTGATAAATTACCCATTAGTGTTTAGAATTTGTAATTGAAATCATATTTGAATTACTTATTATCATAATTGAAATCAGCAGACTTATTAAAAGAGATTTGTTTAAAAATTGTGTAATATAGATTTTTGTGTATTTAAGAATGCAAATACATTTTTCATCAATACGAATTAATTGTGTGTCGTGCAGGAGCAGATGTCTCATGCAATAGCAGCATCGCTGAAAGACTTGGATCCTAATAACCCATGGGTCAAGGATTCTCGAGGTCGACATACCAATTTGAGTGCCATATATGATTGGCCTGACTTTGATTCTGATGAGGAGGTAAGATGAATTACAAAATTGTAAATGGAATTATTAATTGTGAAATTAATTTATAATAATGATAATTTAATAATTTTATAACGTAATGGAAAAAGTTCACAGAAAATATTGCTCATGATATGCAGTATTGACACATTACGTTTCAGTAATATTAAGAAAATTGAATTTAAAAACTTCTTACTGTCAGTCACTATGTGAACACATTATCTAGTGGCTCATTCTCTAAATATTTCTGCCAGTCTCATACTGATTGTATTTATTAGAATAAAGGACATATTGCTATGGATGCATGTGTATACCAATTATGTTAACACGAGTTATATGGAATTTAAATTTGTGCCATTATTGCATACTGTAACAGAAATTCTTTCATTTTGGTTTGTCACCTCTTGATTTTTATAAAACCTCATGTGACCTTTAGTTGCTACTTTAAATTAAATAGTGCTGTATTTAAGATGAACAAACTTATGCTTATTTAACTCTTTATATTTTTGTTATTCAAAATAGTTCCACATTTTCATTTACAAATTGAAATATCACAGAATCTTAGGAAATGCAGTTGGGTTCTATTATGATGACATATCACAAATTTGATGACCAGTCATTGTAAATTTCTACCCATAGATTTTAAATGATTTGAGTGCCTGAATGTGATATAAACGATTAAATTGATTAAATATTAAAAAAAAAATGTTTTTGATAGGATTGCAAAATTGGACTCATTTATGGCATGATACAACTAAGTACCATTACCTGTAATATTGTCAGTGATTTTTTTGTCCTTAAGGAGTCTGAAGTGAGCCGTGCTTTAGCTGTGAGTCTTCTGGGAGAATGTAGCAGAGCAGGATGTGGACGCCCTCGTGCTCGCAATCCAAGAACTGCAGCTGTGCATGAATTTTGCAGTTTACGTTGCTCTCAAGCTGCTCGTCTTGCTCCAGAGGATTGTAAGTGTTAGAATAGTATTTTCAACAAAGAACTAATAGGTACGATTGAAAGACTTGCATATAAAGTTAAAATCAATTTTAAATAGGAAGACTAGTAACAAGAGTACATACTATAAGTAAAATGAAGCTTTGTTGATAATAGATAGACATTGTGACCACAAGAATTTGTAGTTCATTCTGCAAACAAGGAAATAATGTTTATTTTAATAACTTGAGTTTGTATAGAAATACAAAAAAAGATATATTTATTTATTTAACTATTTAGACTTCTATATTCATACATTTTTGGTATCATTCAGCATAAAAGAGAATTCAGAATAAAAGTTCTCAATCTGGCATGGAGATGGTGTGAAGATAGTAAAGATTCTGTAATATTTGTCATGTATGATCCGTGAAGTGATGAAGTTTCAAACATGTTGTCTTAATTGTTTTGTTGCTGTGATTGTGTAAAGTTTTTGTAAAATGAATGAAACTGAGTTACGAGAGGTGTTAAAATACTTTGTTTTAGAAGATTTAACTCCACTGGACATTAAAAAGGAGTTAGGTTGCATATTGAAGATTTGTTCCCCTTTGTCAAAAAGGGCTGCTAAATTCAAGGGTGGCCATTCATTCTCTGAAGATGATTGCTCAGGTCACCCAAAAACCTTGATGATGGGTGAAATTGTGACAAAAATTCACAATGCTATACTCAATGATTGACAACTGAATATATGTGAGCTAGCCAATTTGAAAGAACTCAGCAGGTCATGTACACTAAATTTTACACAAAGTTTTTAAGTATTCCAAAGCTTTCTACTCTATGGGTGTCACATTTTTTGACAATGGATTAGAAACACATGACCCTGTTACATTGAGCAAATGCTGAGATGGACCCTTGTTGTGCTTCTGGATGTAATTGTAGCTTCATTATGCACACGTTTTGTTGAACTCCCCTTTTGCTTGTAGTGCTAGAAGTGGAGGTAAGGGTGAGTAACTATTTTGGTAGCAATGCTGAAAATAAAATCTGCAGTTTGTTTACCATTGCAAATAAGTTTTTTATAACTCAGGAACAAAAATGTCTAGTTTTTCAAATGTTGTTAATCTTGTGCTTTTAAAAAAAATTATTTTTAATTATTTATTTATCTTTAACTATTACCCATCCCTGTACTATTTATAGTTAAAATGATGGGAAAGGATTCTGGAACTCTGGAACTCAAAAAAACACACGCAGATTATCTTCTCCCCCGTACTTCACATACAGTTTTTACTGTTTTTGACTAAATAAATATAATCTAATCTAAATAAATGTATCTCACTCAAATGAACATTGCTCATCATTTAGACTTGTTCGGACACAATCCCAGTGGGTTTCTCTGATGTTTTGTAATAGTAGATGAAACATGGATGTATTATCACACCCCAGAAAGAAAGGGGAGTCAAAACAGCAGGTGGGCCAATAAAAAAGAGCCCCAAAGAAAGCAAAAACTTTTCTATCTGCAGGAAAAGTCAGGACGACAATTTTTGGAATTCTCGTGGTGTGACTTCTAATTTTGGTTTGTTCACAGTGTATCAAGTCAATGTAACTGCTGACTACAATATGGATCTGGTGATTGCTCTGGAAATGTCCCGTCTCCAGATGATTGAAGATGAAATGAAAAAGAGGCAAAGAGCAGCCGAAGATGATGCTTCACAGGGATCTCTGTCTGAGAACGGTCTTCTGCGACCTCCTGGCACAAGTCTGGCTAGTACAAGTGGGAGTGCGAAATTGCAAGGTAAGGCTTCATATGTTATAATTTTATCATGATGGCTGTATCAGCAACAACTGAAAAATCATTTGCTTCATTGTGTGATCAGAGCAACTGGGTGTAAACCAGGAGATTTGGGTTTGATTCTCAGTAGGGGTGCCTTGTGCTTTGAAAAATTTACTCGTACAATGACAAAATGAACGAAATTATATATTTGCTGTTCTTTGGTTTGTTTCTTTTTTAGCATTGTTGTTTTAGCAGATTCATCTACAAATTTAACATGTTAATGTGTTAATTCATAAAAATTTGTAGATTCATTGTAATGATATTTTATAAACTGATATCAATAGAACAATTAATTTATCAGTATGCTCCTCAATGGCAGCAATTTTAACTTTTACTATGGAGTTCAGTTACAAACTATGATAATGTGTGAACGGGAGGAGATGGTATTTCAAAGTTATAAAATAAACGTTGTGAAAATTAGAAATGCCTGAAAATATTAGTTTCCATTATTCATTGTACAGAAAAATTTATGTAATTCTCTAAAAAATAGATTTCCTCAGAAATGCACAATTTGAAGTTCACTTACATAAAAAGAGTTATTTTTCCCCAAATCTTGTCTGTTTTCTGGCTCTTCTAAACTACAGTAGCTCCTAAATTAGTCCTGCTGAAGTCAGTGGCTCGACAAGTTTCTCCTCACTTAGACTTGTCATTGAGTCTTCAATGCATGAGGCATGTGCCAAACCTTAAGGCTTCTTGTCGTGCCCTTTCGTGTGAAGGCTACTCACACACACTTGTGTCTGAAGACCCAGCATGCTCTGCTTTTCCCTCAGCTTGAAAGCTATTCTCAGGGCTTGTTCTTGTCTGAGGCCTGATGGGCAGACCTGGCCTAAACCACACATAGGATGTTTTCCAAAACTGATGTTAATCTGGCTCAACTTGAGGCCCTGAAAATTTGAGACAGATCTTTTAATTTTGGAAGAAATGTATATGAAGCTTACACATCATTTTCAAAAATATTCTGATTAACAGCTCTATATTTTAACTTAAATTTCCTCAAGAAATAGAGCAAAATGACTAAAAAAATGGTAACAGATCAATTTTCTATAAAACTGAATTTGCACAAAAAAGTTCAACTTTTTTTGGAACCTCCTCTTTATCATGTGAGGGATGGTAAAATGTTTCTGCATTTGGTTATTTGAATGGCCCCCAGTTTTGGTTAATACAGGCCCTTGGTTTCTCTATGTTGTTTAACCCTTGTAACGTATTTTTCAATAGGTAACAATTTAATTTTATATCCATTTCCAATAACTTTAATCCATACCTTCTCACCGGTCTTAAAACATTGCAAAGAGGTGATAGAGTTCCACATTTTGTGTTCCTGGTGTTCTCTAATTCCATCACATGTGTTACATGATGTATGATTTCAGATGGTACTATACCTGCTGGAGATGACCACCAGCTCAAATTAGCCATTCAATTATCTCTTC
Organism: Gryllus longicercus; assembly: GCA_038098605.1. Taxonomy (NCBI): domain Eukaryota; kingdom Metazoa; phylum Arthropoda; class Insecta; order Orthoptera; family Gryllidae; genus Gryllus; species Gryllus longicercus. Next base: position 670,075 of record JAZDUA010000471.1, on the reverse strand, counting down.
AAGAAAATCAATCTGGAGAGAGCACACATTCAATCTCTGGCACTGGTCATGAAGAGCTTCCTGCACCTTCTTCAGGAGTGGATGCAGGAGAAGAAGATGACAGCACTGGACGAGATACATCTTTATCTACATACCATAAGACAAGTGCAGACCTGACAGTGGACTACTTCCTCAAAAGTTTAGCTGGCCGACATATTGATTTGAAGAACTTGAGCCCTTGTGCCAGCAACAATGTGTTCTCTTCTCCTGAAGATGGCAGTGTGAGTGGTGTGGGAACTGTCTGGGGTTGTGGGCTGAGCAAAACCCTCACAGACAAAGAACTTCTTGGAGGTTGTGGCTTCAAACCCTGTGTAGCTGAGGATGGACGGTTCGAAATTGGAGATATTCATGAAAATGGATGTTTTAATGATGTTGATGATTATGAGGAAGTAGATGCAAGATTATTGAAAAGATCACATTCTACTGGGGACTTGTGTACCAGAGGTCGTCGTGGGCCAAGGTTAGGTGTTGGCACGGGTGCAGATGAACCTAGGTATGTATGATTCCAGCATGTTGCTAACATAGTTGTAGTTTTAAATCTTTTTCTATATTTTGTGATGCATGAAATGGAGTAAGCTGTTATTATTATATTTTTCCTTTATTAGTCTATTTAAAAAAAATCGTGATTCTTGTTCTTCCTGCTCTTGTTTTTCTTGCTCTTTCTCTTCTTGCCCATGTTGATCATTCTGCTCTTTTGACTGTTCCTACTCTTCTTTTTCTTTCTTTTTCTTTCTTTTTTTCTTTCTTTTTTTCTTTCTTTCCTTCTTTCTTTCTTTCTTTCTTGCTTGCTTGCTTTTTCTCCTCTTCTTCCTACTCCTGCCTTATTTCTCTTTTTACTTTTCCCACTCCTGCTCTTCTTGCTCCTTTTACTTTTCCCACTCCTCCTGCTCTTCTTGCTCTTTTTTACCTTTCCTACTCCTCCTGCTCTTCTTGCACATTTAACTTTTCCTACTCCCCCTGCTCTTCTTGCTCATTTTACTTTTCCCACTCTTCCTGCTCTTCTTGCTCTTTTTTACCTTTCCTACTCCTGCTCTTCTTGCTCTTTTTTACCTTTCCTACTCCTCCTGCTCTTCTTGCTCTTTTTTACCTTTCCTACTCCTCCTGCTCTTCTTGCTCATTTAACTTTTCCTACTCCCCCTGCTCTTCTTGCTCTTTTTACTTTTCCTACTCTTCCTGCTCTTATTGCTCTTCTTGCTCATTTTACTTTTCCCACTCCTCCTGCTCTTCTTGCTCGTGTTACTTTTCCTATTCCTCCTGCTCTCGTGCTCTTTTGGCTCTTCCTGCTCTTGTTCCTCTTGATCTTCCAGCTCTTCTTGTTCTTCCTGCTCTTTTGTTCTTCCTGCTCTTTTGTTCTTCCTGATCTTCTTGAACTTCCTGCTCTTGTTCTTCCTGCTCTGCTTATTCTTCCTGTTCTTTCATAATTAATGTAATTTTCTTGTGTAAAAATGTATGTGCTGTATGTCCCATGGTGTCATTTTTGTAAATAATTTATTAAAGTCATTTAATTGTGTACTGAGTCTATAATGAAATTTTGGAACAGTATTCCCTCCTATGATAACCATAGACAATAAGCATGCATGTAGTATACTTTTGCAGTGTTAAAGGAATGATATATACTACAGGTAGGGAAATTATCAAAATCATCTAATTTAATTCCTTTTATAAAACAGTTTTTCATTCTTGCTTTTTATATATTGTGATAGTAATTAAACAGTTTTAGACATTCTTTAGTAAAATATAATTATTTCAAAATTGTTGTTTTTCAAATTTCTTTTCATTTTTTAACAGTAAATATGAGCGTATTAAAATTGTTATTGCATTTATTTTACATTTAATGTTGCTAGGGTGAACACATATGCCAGTAGTTTGCAGACTTCATGAAGTCAGGGTTTATGCTGCCTGCAGACCATGCATTTGTGATGTTTTTAACTGTAGAAAGGTCAATAATGCAAGTAATTTGTTTATAATAAAAGACAACAGTAAGTTTTTTAAGAGAACTCAATAATGAACAAATTTCCACATTATAGGCACATTAGTGCATTCAGTGTAAGCTGGTATAGTTAGTGCTTTTAGAAGGCACTTGCTCAATCAAGCTCTGTATCTCAAAGAAACACAATTGGCAAAAATAGAGAAGGATAGTATTGTCAATTTTATTGTAAATTGCTGTTTTTTAAATTTATTTTCAGGTATGTTTTATTTTGCATTTAATATATTTGAATTTAGCCATTTGAAATCTTTGTCAGAAATATGTAACTACCACTTACTGAATACTTACAAGTACTTTTTATTGAAGGTACCACCTGGATTCTGATCACAGCAGTCAGCATGAAGAAAAACCTGAAGATTTGGTAAAACGCATGCTTGCCTGCCCAGCTTCGACAGTGTGTTCCAGTGGGTCTCGCCAATGGTCAGGGACCAACGGTAGTCGCGGTCACTTTCTCCTTCTTCATCAGCAGAGTTCCTCTGGAGGCACAGTGGGAGGGGGTGAGGCATCAAACACCTCTGAAGACGGCACCAGTCTCTACTTTGGAGGACAGTCATCCGTGGAGGACACCACAACCACATCAGACTCTTTGAATGCAGACCTGGAAGTGTGTGGAATCCTTGGAACCACCACAGAGGATGATGAAGAAGGCAAGGCTAATATGGAAGAAGATCCATCTAGTGGTGCAAATTCAAAACACCAAAGTGAGTTTCTGCATGGCATCAAAGATGTGAACAGAAGTGCTGTTGCTGAAAAGAGCCGAAGTTGTGGTAATGTGGCTTCTGGTGTTGGATCTTCTACTGCTGGCAAAACAGCAACTGGAACAAGTCTGTTGGAGGCTCATCGCAAAGCATTTAAAGCATCTGGAGGTAAGGGAGCTGCTGCTGCCGCTGCCGCTGCTGCTGCTACTGCTGCTGCTGCTGCTGCTGCAGCGGCGGCGGCAGCTGCAACAGGATCTGGCTTGAGAATTCGCATTTGTAAATCACCAAATCCAGGCAGTGCTGGAACAGAAACAGTGTGTCATCAACTGGAAACTGATAGTTCCAATGAATACGAGTCTGAGACTGGTATACCAAAGTCACCTACTTTGTTCATTAGTGGAGTATCCATAAGTCGTACACCAGAACCTCGGTCACCTGCTCTAGCTGTAGCAAACTCTGTAGCAAACACATCTGCTGGGCGTCAGTCACGCTCTTCAAGTTTAACTGTACCTCCCCCTCCTCCTCTGAATGCAGTGTCTTCTAATGCCACATTAGGATCCTCCTCAATTTCTCTTAATGCAGGCTTATTGCCTGGAGCATCTCCAGAGCCTCAGAGTGCCCCTACTCCAGTATCTGTCTCTCCTCCACCCCCACCCCTGCTTCCTCCTCCTCCGGGATCTCCTGCTGGGTCCTGTCACACAAGGTCTGGAGCTCCTTCTCCAATCTTGACGGCAAGCAATGGAAATGCAGCCAACAGCAATGTTCCTTCAGGAACAAGTGCGCCAACAAAATCCAAATCTGCTAGCGAACCAGAAAGGGAACGAGAAATGTTTCGATTCCCTAAATCCTCCACTGATGGTGCTCTTAGTTCAGTACTTCATGTCCAGGAGAGTAATTTGAGTTCTGATGATTTTCATGAAGCTTTGTTTCTGCTTGAACGCTCGCCTAAGGGAAGTGGTTCCAAGAGGCGGAAGAAATCCAAAAAAGATCGAAATAAAGATAAAGAAAATAATGGTGGTGGTGGAATAGTTGCAACAACTGGTGTTAAGGGTAAAGAAGTGAAAGAAGCTAGTTCTGCCCTGTGAAAATGTGTTTTTGTAATATACAAACCTAAAGCAAAAGTACTTTTTATCATGAAGTATCATAAAATAAAGGGTACAGAACAAGTTGTGCCAAAAATATCATGTTTCTATTGTCATTAATCGTGAACAGAGGAATGTGTTTCTCCACATTAGGAAATATTGACCTCATTAATAACTCTAAACTACAAAAAAAGAGAAAAAACTGATTTTCTTTGGTTCCTAATGCTATAAAATATGTATTTCTTTTGTTGTGAATATTTTATAGAAAATAACATAAATTCCTTATGTTTTATACTAAAACTTTCTACTTTTGTAGTTCCATATTTCTAGTTAGTGATATTATTTACAATGAGTGAAATGCATCGATAATATAAATGTTATTGTCTCAGACAATTATGACTTCAGTGAAAGCTTGTCATGTGAAAAGATTTCTTCACTTTTACCTGACAAAGAGAAAATGAGTTTCTACATTAGAAGTTATTTTGAAATGAAGATTGTTACAAGAAATAATATTTCTTCTGACATATTGCCAAGATGCACACAAGCACTTTCTTATTTAGTCAGAATGCTACATTAAGTTTTCAGGTTAGCTATGAATAATGATTTTTTAATCTAGACAGTGAGGAATGTATTTTTTTAGTGCCATACTTTTGGTCTATTGCAGACCAATATTATGCATACTGCACATTTGCAGAACTGTTGCATTTGTACTTGTAAATTGCCATGTTGTTTTAAAGGATGTAATATTTGATTTTTAAAAAATTCAGGCCTTCTGAGATTGCTCAATGTAGTGATCTTGTATTGAATTGCAAGCACTGCCGATAGTTTGAAGAACTTGTAGTTCAGAAAGCAGTGAGTCATGATTGAGTTTTGAAGTAGAATAATTCATGGAAATAGGTTTCTTTTGATTGTTTTTGTTTCCTGTAATTCATGAAAGTATTAAATATTACATGCCTTTGAATCACATAGATAATTTGCAAAGATAGATAAAATTGTGCAAAGCACAATAAATAATTCTACAAATTTAAAATGATATGTACAATATTCTAAATTTTTGACTCTGACATTTGTATGAAAACTATTTTACACCCATTTTAGTCTTGACAAGGACAAACCATGAGTGTTTGCTGTGCATAAAGTGACCAATCTAATTTTCATTGATGTAGCAGTAGCTGGGAAATGTTCTTCACTTCTCATTACAGATTAATTTAGACAGGTGTTTTGTTAGTAAGAGTTACATTATGAACAGGCAGATTTGAGAATATTTGTTTTTTACTGTATTTATTTGTCATTACTCATACAACTTGTGAATGTTTTATAAAAATTGTAGTTTGTGGAGACCATCTCTGATGTTGAATAAGTGCAATGTTGAATGTTGTGATTACTGTATTAGAATTACATACTTCATTGCAATACAAAATTTTGTTTCTGTATTAATTTTTGTGAAATACCAAAGAGACTTCAATGAAGAAATTTCAAAGACTGAAAAGATGCAGATATATTATATTCTCAGTTGTTTTTATTGAAAAAATTGGATGATGTGTAGAAATTCACCATCAGTATTGTGTTATTCAATAATTATCTCACATATTTATCTTTATGTTTTTGCCTACATGGTAAATCATTTCTGTGCGTTGGAAGTAAAAGAACCAGTGTGTAAAATACTAATTTCAGGAAAATGAACTCCAATAAATTTCCTGTATACAATGTAATAGTTGTACAAAATTCCATTATTAAAAACATTGATAGAAACTGAATAGCTGAAGAAATTTGGCAAATTATGAACATTTTGAATGCTGGTGTGCCATCTGCAAATTGTTGAAATTTGGTTTATTAATTTTCAGATTATGTTCTGTTAGATTTTCTTACATTAAATTTCACTCCAAAATATGTTTTAAGGGTATAAGTGTACTCTTATGATAAGACTGTATTGAATTGGAACATTCATTAGAATGCACTGTGGTTTGGATGTTCACTCGTTTTTACTTTCAAAAGTACATATTTATTTGTTAGACAATCTAGTCATTGAAATAATTTAACTATTTTATTTATTGTGTATTTGTGAAGCTTATGGTAAGGTGAAGTTGTTCAGTGCCAAAGCTCTAATATTCTTTTCTGGTAGGCCTAACTCATTGCCTGAACATATTTCCTATTTCTCAGGATTATTGCACTACATTTTTGTTAACTCAATGCCCTGCTAGCACTGGAATGAAAATAACATTGAAAATATTTATTTGAGTATCTACTTCATATTTACTCCACACAACTCCTTTGGTATTGTAATTGAATCTGCATGACACATGTAAACTAAATGTACCGATTAATGCATCTAAAATACTCCATAATATGGCAAATGTAAGTGAGAAAAAGATTGCCTAAATTATTGGGGACAACTAAGTTCAATTCACTTAGCAATAAAGCTATGATTTCTTTCCTTGTGATTCTTCTGTTAAAATTATTTAATCACATATCTTCAACTCTGTGTTGGTCACGTTTGTCTCGGACATCAAGGACAAGATTAATTTTTTGTATGAATTACAAATATTTAAAAGAAAAGCATTGTATAGTTGAAATTGTGATGTTCATTTGCTTTGTTTTGTACTGGTTGTGGATTAACATTAATTTTTTTTATTTTTAAATGACCTAGTGGTCACTCGCATGTTTCCATAAATTGTTGGGCAGTTGTGTGTTGTGTCCTATTTTGCTGAAAAGTAAGAACTAATAGTCAGGTAATTTCACAAAATTAAATACTGACTTCTTTTTACACAGTTTGTTACTAATTTTATTAGTTTGTAACTGTCAGTAAGTGAACATATCGGTGTGTGTAATATAGAAAGAAGTTTCTTTTAGCGCTAGCAGATTCATGAGACTGTTGTTTAAATACGAAATAAAATACTCTTTCTGATGAACAGAAGGAATGTTGTAACAACAGCTTTAATATTGTGTATTTGTTTGGTATGCATATATCAGACATGACACGCAAAATGAATTTTTCTAAACTGAATACTAGAACTAAGTTATCAAATTATTCATCTAATTGTATTTTGATGATTCTGCATAAACAAACTGAACAAACTAAAAAGTAGTAAAATTTATGTACTTTGATGAACATACACATCAGTACCGTATAATGTGTTATTTTGTTTTCTTCTTTCTAATTTTTCTTTTTTATGTTTTATTTGTCTTTTATATTTGTACTTATAATTTATAATATATATCATAAAACTTATTGATGTTTTATTTTTATCTTTTACATTTCCATACAAATCAGTTATTCACTGAAATTTGGAATTGACTGGCTTTGTATGCTATACCTGCTTCCATTTTACATATTACATTTAAGACTTGAGTTCTGATTTCAGAAGAAAATTAAAGTAAATTTTGACAAAGTTTGTGATCATCATAAATCCATCAATATGAAAAAATTATATGCACTATATTTGTGCGACTATTTACCATATATACTTGATGTTTCTTTTAATGTGAGGTCTTGTCAAGGATAAGATGAGTACCTTTTTGGTGAAGATGACAGTATAAAATGGCAGCCTTATGAATTTTCAAACATATTTCTCTCTGTCCAGGAAAACTTAAACAAAACAATGAATGGAATGGAAATTGTTTAAAATTATATTTTTATTTATTTAAGTTGTGACATTGTTTGATGTTTGTTTGCCATATTCAGTGTACATTCTCTGAATTATTGCATTATTATCTCTCCTCCAAATATCCAAGTACTTATTTGCTTTAAGATAAATCCATGGTTTAGATATTTAATAAATACAAACACTTCCAACTCAAGTTTGAACTTTTGTTGTTTTTTTTATATTTTCTTAAAAAAATTAGTTTTTGAATACCAGAGATGAAATCATATACATCACTGTTACTTGTACAGTACGAGTAATCTTAAAATAATCATTTTTCTGTTGAATAAATTTGAAGATTTTATGAGAAGTTTATATAATAATATGTTATAAGAATTTGTCTTTACTAAGTATGATGTCAAGTGCCAAATCTATGTCCCAGTTAATGGTAAGTTATGAAAAAATTGACTGGATCTTATATTTCAAATGTGTAATCTTTTTAAGCAAAAAAATTTACTTGTATTCTTCCAAAATACTAAGTCTTCCTGATGCATTTTTTGTGTGTTGTGCTTTATTATAACCTCACTTCATAATTGGTGTATATTTTGTCTGTACAAGTATTCAAATGCACATCTTAATTGTAATTTCATAAGGTCAACTCATATGAATGACCTTTTCTTTGGATTAACAAATATATTGAAATATACCGTTTTATCAAATGTTGTCATTTTGACACTGAGATGATTCATTGTGTAAATTGACTATAAGGTGTACATTAGTAATTCATTTTGTGGGTTGAAAAAAGTCTTAAATAAATCCATGTTCATTGATTCTTTATTTGAAATGAGCTCATTTGTAGAAATATAATCAGAAGAGAAAGATATCACCCAAAAGGTGCCCAGTGGTGGAGGAAAGATAAAACATTACGTAAACACTTAAGAAGTTTATGATCAGGAATGCAGTCTAGTAAGACCATATGTAAGCCATGCTGTTTTATCCATAAGTCGACCGAGTGGTAATTTTTTCAGCATACTTTCTATTTCTAATGTTTGTTGCCAGTGATCTTAATAATTGAGTTATGATATCTTCAAACATGGAAATTAAAATGCTAATGAAGAGAAAATTTTGTAATCCTTTTTTGTAATTTTTTAGAAAAAAGGAATTTCTATGTATCAATAATTGAAATCTACCTTTATGCAAAAAATACTTAAAGTGTATAAATTAGATTCTGTGTTTGAAAACAAAATGTCTAGTTAAGTTTTTTTATGTGATATCATATAGTAGTTTCTTTATGTCTGTTGAAGACCTTGAAGATCTCTTGTACAAAAGTTGACACATTGTTGTTTAACTTAAGCAGTGTGCATGTGTGTCTGTGTGTTTTATTTTATTGTAAGTTTGAAATGAGATGGATAGTTGTATTGATGGATGTGTCTTGTGTTGTATATTGGGATAGATATGACAATATAATGTGAGCTGTGAGAGAACAGATAGGTAATTGAGTAGTAATAAATACCACTTGGTAAAATATGGTGATAGGTACATGATGTATAAGAAGGGAAATGTTTGAATTATAATTTCTTATGTTCAATAGAGTCCTTTCAGGATTTGTTTTCTTCTTCTTTTTTTCTTTTTGGTTATTGGTTTAGATTAGTGTCAGGTTTTTTTGTTTCTTTTCTTTTCTTGCAATTCTGGGTTTGGTTTCGTGCTATTGTGTTATTCATTGGAGATTATTTTTGACAGGATGTATTGTCTAAAAAAATTGATTATTTTTTTATTCAAATCAAGTATGGCTTATGGAAACATTGCCATATGGTTGTCATTTATTAAAGTGGAGGCATAACTTATAATTTTAGATTTTTGTGAATTTTATGTTAAGCATTTATGCAATATTCACAACATGACTGAATTGCATTGAAATTCTGAACGATTTTTGTATAAATAGATTGAGGATAATGCTCTTTTGTTTCTTAAGTATTGTTTATCTATTTCCTTATAAAAGAGAGAAAGCATTTTGTAAGAGATAAAAATTGAAAAATACTGTGTGTAATGCTCACCTTTTTTTTTTTTTTTTTTGGTCCAGATGTACTTTCCAAAATTATGTTATTTGTTAGGTCTTGTTAGATCATGTTTTATCATCACATTAGTCACGTTCATATTTAAATTTGGTACCTTACAATGCAATATTGCAATTTCTTGGCTTCAGGTTATGGAGAAAATTAAAATGTTATGTTACAGTTTAGATATCTCTTAAGAATTTCCATATTGGAGAAATAATGAATTAGGATCATGGCTGTTATATCTACCTCTAAGATGGCTCATGGGCAGCGTACCAGCTTTCCATGATATGATCACAAGTACGATTCCTGGTTGAGGCAAAAATAGGGTTGTAGCTTTCCTTTAACATCAACTCAGTTTCTATAGCTGTGTGACAAAGAAAAGCCCAGGCAGGTGAAGTTTGCTAGTTACAGTGAAGGAAATACATCAGGTTTACCACATGTCACTCTTAGCCCCCAATGGTGGGAATGAAACCAGGCATGGGGGGCAGTGTTAGTTGGCCTGCAAAGGCAGACAGTTGACCCAAAATGATAAATGCATACTGTTACATCTGGTAATACTAATATTTATTTTATGTTTATTTCAAATGTTAACATAAATATTTCATGTTTAGTAGTAATTTTTTAATAATGAATGTTTCTTTTAAAAAATCCTCCACTTTGTTTAGCTATTTATGAAAATTCATTGTCCTATGAAATTAATTTAAGATTGGTGAACACCAGTGAACATTTTCTAAAAAAAGTTTTAAGTTTCTAAATCCGAGTATTTGAGGAGCATTAGATTCAGTAATGCAATTAATTTGAAAAAACATGATATTTCATGCAAATTTATTAACGATGAATGTAATGCATTATTTTATTTTTTATTTGGGAAGTTGAAGTTCAGATTTACACAAGCGGGAGTGAGAACCATTGATGCCAACAGACATTAATTTAAAGTACAACATAATACGGAATACTTGAGTATTCTAAATATGTTCACAAAATTGAATACATAGTGAATTTAAAGAAATTTAAAATCATTGAGAGAAAAGATATATAAGAAGAAGGGGCAGAGACAGGCTAAGACGGCCTATTATTATATGCCAAATAGCAAAATGGAGGTAGGAAGACCAAGGAAGAGACTGTCTTTACTAGATATTATGACAAAGTAACATGTTATAACAAACTGGAGTAGCTTAATCCTCGCTATTGATGTTAATGATGTAGAAATTACCAAGATTCATGGATCTTAGTTCTCCAATAGTTCATGTGCTTGTATAAAAACATTTCAAGCAACAGTTAATAAGACAATTATACTTTATTTGCATTTTCTTTATAAGTGAAATATAAGCCTTTTGGGAAAGATATTTAATATTTCTAATGATACTGCTAATTCTTTTGAATGATTGAAATGAGTGAAAAGCAAGGTGCACAAAATATTGCATTGTGAAGTCAAAAATTTAATAACTAGAAAGAATAAGAATGTAAAATCTCATTATTAATTCTCCAAAGATTTACATTCTCTTGTCCATACACCAAAATTAATAAGAGAGGATGTAATTTAAAATTAGCTTCGCCAGTCCATGATGCCCTTATTGTTATATGAGTTCCACACATTTCGTGCTTTCATTAATGCAAAAGGTTCAATAAAAAAATAATAGAATACCTTGAATATGGGTGAGGCTTCATTAATAAGATGAGGAGTGTGATAATTTATAGTTTCTCTTTTATTGCATCCATATGTACGTTGAAAAGAAAATAGTCTTGAGCATCCAATCAAATATATTCTCAATTCTCAAAAACAATTATGCTACATTTTTGTTTAAATGTTTTAATGCACTTTCCTTTCATTTGAAATTTCTTGATAATTTTTTGTCTTTTATGCATTTAAAAAAATATTATTGTATTTGTTCTTTAAAGGTGATGTGTTTATTTAGTTCATTATAAAACATGAATCATTAATTAGATCGCTGGTGAGGTAGATAACTTTTTATTATGATAAATAAATAAAGATATTGTCTGGTATCAATACTTTTTATTTAGCTTATGATCGTTTCGATCGCATAGCGATCATTCTCAGAGCTACCTTGCAGCTTCTGAACTGTTTTCGGCTGTGAACTGTGTTTTCAGCCCGGAAGCTGCAAGGTAGCTTTGAGGATGATCGCTATGCGATCGAAGCGATCATAAGCTGAATAAAAAGTATTGATACCAGACAATATCTTTATCTATTTATCAAAACATGAATCACGTGTTGACATTGTGTAAGATACCTAAAATTGTTTATTCCCTCTCTGTTCTTTTGAAACAACCTGACAATCTTCAAACATTATTTAACCAATTAAAACCATCCTTATTTTACTTTCCTCATCTAAAATGTATATAATCTTACCTTTAAATAATTTTTTAAGGAACTTTAATGCAGTAAAGTTATGAGTTACCAAGTGTAAAGAATTTGTGTTATACAAAGGGATATGAAAATGTGATATTTTCAATAATTATGATTCCTTTGAGGTGTGTACCACGTTCATTTTAATTTTCAAGATATGATTTTAGGGATATGAAAAATCTCTTTGATTTGTATTAAGATATTTTGAAACTTGAAAATAACACCTTTAGGTTGTATTTTAAAGAAAATACTAAAGTAATTTCTTTCAGTCCAAATAATTCCTTAATTTTTATTCCAATATACAGATTAATAGCTCACAAATAAATTACGAATAAAAAAAATGGCATTGTGTGTGTGTGTGTGTGTGTGTGTGTGTTTAAATAATAATAAAAAGTTTAATTTTGATTTTGTTCTAATGACTGGTGACTGAAAATGCTTCTGAATGTCACTCAGTGATCGGTCTCTAATTTGACCGAGTGAAATACCACTTTTCGTTAATAAAATATATACTGTGTCTAGATGCTCAGACCTAAAGATTACGAGGGATGATGTTGGATTCCAGTACCAAATTTGATGTATCGCATTCAGGAAGGACTCTTAGGGTCAGTTTGTAGCCCTAACCAAAAATGGGGTTAGAATTAGGGATGGGGACTAAATAAATTATGCAATTTGGTTTTTGGGTTTCTCAAGAAATGAAAGGAATTATTTTTCTTGAAAGAAATTACTTTCAAACATTTAACTTTATTGTATCAGACATTTTTATAACTTTCTTTGAATTCAGTGAAATTATTTAATAGTTAAAATTTTGTCCCAAATTGAAAAACAAAAGAGTTTTTATTTAAACTTTCCAATAACTGTCTTTGATAAGTAATATTGTTTGTGAGATATTGCAAAGGATATAATATTTTATAGAAGACATTGGAAACTAACAATGTTTCACAACTTACTTTTCCATATCCATGCATTTGCCCTATTAAATTGTGTTAGGAGTAGAGTTGCCATCTTTCTGATTTCCTCCAAGAGTTTTAATTTTTTTATATTCACTTCCAGGTTTTAAAATTTTGGGTTTGTCATTGTTTTGGGGGAAAATATAAAGTGTATTGAGTTCACTATTTTTTAAATTTTGGTAAAATACTAGTATTTCCATTTGAAATTTAGCACAAATAAATAATTATTTTGGAAACTTGAAGAGATAAAAAAAGTAAAAGTTCTTCAAATTATTTTTAATGTACTTATCATGAATCTATTTTTGACACAACTGAGAACTTGTTTTTGAATTTTGGGATATTTATTTCCTCTGTCCTTCTGCTGGCTTTTTAATATTTTGAAGACATATTAACTGGTAACTGTTATTGCAAAAAATATTTATTTGTGTGGCTTATTAAGTATATATTTTATATTTTGATTAATGTATTACTGTAAGTAATACATTATTATTATTATTATTATTATTATTATTATTATTATTATTATTATTATTATTATTGTTATTGTTATTATTATTGTTATTATTATTGTTATTGTTACATTATCATCATCACAGTTATCATTATCATTTCGCAATGTTTTAATTTATGATGGATGAAATTATATAATGTGATCATGCTATTAATCAGTTTATTACATACTTTCTAATTTTTTTGTAGACATCACAAACTACAAAGTCTGATTGAAAAGTCAATGTTATGATAATATTCAAGTCATTGTGATTTCTGTAGTTTTTAGAGAATCAACACCCTTTTTATATTTCTCTGACATTGAGGCATAGCCAAACTATGAGGTCAAATAATTATTTGTTCCTAAGTTTGGACACACCATGTGCCATGTCTTACATCTTCACTGGAATAAACTATTGTAGAAGTGATGTAGTAAGTGTTATTAGAATGTTTGTAAATTGTTGAAGTATTGAGAAGTGAGTGCCAATTGTGGTTGTGGAGCTCATCATGTACTTTAGTAGATTGGTTTTGAACTGTGAATGTTAGATCTCCAAGCGGACAAAGTGGCCAGCACCAAGCTCAAAGAGGAAGATGAATTTGTAAATTTCTATGTGGGGTAGCCCATAACTTGTCATAATAGTAGCTTCCTGTTTGATATTGGTTCAATAATATTTATACACTTTCTTCAGAGTTATGTTACTTATACAGAGCAGTCTTTTTTATCTGATCCATGCCCACTTTGCTTGGTGCTGTCCAATAGATGTTTGATCTGGGAGAAGCTGTGTACCATTTACACATGCTTTGTCACCTAAAAAAACATCGCCTTTTGTGATTATGCAATCGTTGGCCTAACAAAACGATATACCTTTTGTAAATATTTCCATATTAGTGTTGTCAATCTGTAGAACACTTTTCTTAAGTGTCAGTTTTAGTGTTGGAGTAAATAACTCTTTATACTGCCACATCTTTTAAGAACAAGTGGGCACAGTGCAGAATGATGGAAGAAACTAAAGATAAATAGCAATTTAAATGCCCAGTTTAATGTGTTCTCAATCTTTGTACATTAAACACAATATAAGTTGCCCAAAGTGGTCTGTTAGGGCGTGGTTTGATGTTTCATCTAGTTATCTTTGTCTATGTTGGTGTGAATTTTGCAGTTAATTTTTTATTCACATGTACAGTGAAAATTTTAAAATCAGTGTTTTATTTAATATGAAATGCATTAAACAAACATTTCAAGAATTTTAACAGAGAAGAAATTATCCCTTAGATTTATTTTTGTAGAAAATAGTACCTGATCACAATTGAAACAATTTTGAATAATTACATTGATGTTTAATTATCAGCAGGAAAAATTTTATCTTTCTGTTTCAATCAATAAAAATATTTTATAGTAATACTTGTCTTGGTAGCTCATCCTGGATTCTTAAACATAATTCCTGCATATTTTAATTGTTTTGTTCCCCTACTTTTGAAATAATCATAAATCTCAGTTTTCAGAAAAGAGCAAAGAGAAACCATTTAACTAATACTTGTGATTTGAATGAACCATTGTCAAGAACAGATAATTTTAGATATGTTAGGATATAATATTCAAGGAATAATTGTGAACAACGTGTTTATATTTAAGCACAGTTCTGCGTTGATAAAGGTTCTGAATAAGTTACATTTCAAGTGACATTACTGACCATTTGCTCAAATCCTTTGGCCAACTTAGAATGTGTGTAGTGTACATGCCATTACTGAAAATGGCTGGTTGAAATGTGAATTTTTACTTATGCTTGTAGATCTAAAGCTTGCTGCTGTAATAATCAATTTATATGTAAGTTTTGAATACTTATGAACTTCTTTCGTTAAGATTGATTCATTTGCACAGCTGATCACTGTAGGATTTTTTCAATTGAACTTTACCTGTTATGTTGCTTGTTCCATAAGAACAAGAGATCCTGATTAAAATAATGTATTTTATAGTGTTATAAAATAAAATTGATATATTAACACTTGCTGTGTCCAAATCTTCTGTTGTTTTATTTTCCTGCACAATTTGTTGACAATACACATTTGATTGTTTTTGTTCAATTTTTAAAAGAAGATTATGTAAGATGTGGAATTTAACTCAAGATATTCTGAAAATTCAGTACGTTAACTGAAACAAAATGTGTTATACTAAAGTACCTATTTCTTTTAATGTATTTCCCAAAGAAATTCTTTCATTAATTTCCTGACAATTAGGTTTCTTTAACTTTCAATAAATTTCATAGGTGCAGCACGTTTATTTATTTATCCAACCTAATTGCAAATAGAAAAGTTCCACTTAATAAATTTTATCTGAGTCGGTATGTTTTTTTTTTCTCCTTTTTTTTTCTTATCTTCCTCTCCAAGAACTTATCGTATCACTGATAATTTATTGAGGTTTTTAAAGACCAAACAATACCTATCTGAATTATTAAAATTCTTTCTCTGAGATAGCTTCGCAAAGGAATAGAAAGGTAAGGGCATTTTTAATTGTGAATGCAAGGTTGTTACAGTTTGCAAGAGTAAGGCTTAAAGTTTAAACATTTGAGATTTCTACCTGGCTGTCAGCAAAGTCGAACATTATTCATTTCTGAGAACTTATGAATTTGTTAAGTATCATTTAAAAAGACAAATTAATTAGTCCTTGAAGAATTTATGGACATTACTAGTAATATATAAATAGAAGCTTAATAAACCAAATCTTAGTAAATTTTATTTGAAGCTTTTGTCTTTTCTTTTCAGCTTAAAGACAAAAATGTTAAAAACTTGAAGCAAAAATAAGAAATAATACAAATTTTTGAAGATGTTAAATAAGCATTTATCCTCTGTAATTTTAAATTTTCTATCTCAGATTCAAAATTTTGTCATGAAGCAAGGAAATTGCAAGTTTCTCAAAGATATGACTATTAACAAAAACATGAAAATTGCATTTATTTCCCAGCTTTAGTTATTATATAACAATAATAACTTTAATATCATTGTAACAAAAATTATAATAAAAAATTAAAAATAAGAATACATTACATAACAATAATAAGAAAAATAACAATATCAATGTCAATCATGTATAGTGAATAATGATCAGGTTGATCTTCAGTATACCTACTGAACAATCCTAGGGGAGAGAGAAGAATTTTGGTCAGATTTTTACTACCCCATGTTCTACTGCACCACCTGCAATCATATTGTATGTGTCAGTCTTTGAGAAATTCCTGACCTCGTTAGAAATGTTTGTGTTAATTTTTGTAGTTGTATAATTCTGTAACATATTTCAGATGTTTTGGTAATTTGTTGAAGAATTGTACATATTACTGTAGAGTATGTAATTTTCTGGTACAATGGTTCTGTGCTATATACTGTTCTGTGATTGGTGAAGTTTATAATCTTGTGTTGTATGAGAGTAAGCTTGAGTTCAATTTGTAGTGTGTATCATTGTTTGTTAGGTAATATGTAACACATAAAATGAATATACAACAGTGTTGGGTATGTCGAGTTTTGAATTGGGATGTAAAGGGATCTGAACTTTTTGTGTTTGTTATTGTATGGATAATTATCTTTTGTATTTCAAGGTTTGTTTAACCTCTGGCATGGTTCAAGATTATTATTCCTTATTTAAGGATTGTGTGAACATTTGAAAACTACACTGTTCACATTATTTCTATCATGCTGTTTCTAGTTTTATTCTAAGAGCATAATTGAGTTTTCTTAATTTTGAGTTAATAGCTTGTAGATTTAAATTCCATTGGTGATTTAATTTGATTGTATTTGTGTTTGATTTGATTGTATGATTGTGATTCCATTGGTGATACCAAGAAACATTTTCTGTCCTTGTGCAATTGTCTTCTAGTGTAAAATTTGTTAAGATTTTTGTCTTGAGTAGGAGTTTTGGAAGGGTGATTGTTTTCTCTAATTCTGGTGTACATTCTAATAGGCATCTGCACTGAAGTTCAAACAATGAAGCTTCATTATTGCATATTTTCAATGTCAACCTTCATAAATCAAGTCTGCAATAATTTTTAATCCTGAATGATGGTCTAAACTTGCTACCTTCATTAAATCTGTCATATCAGAATAATTAAGAAAATACAAAACAAAAGTCATAAATCAAAAGAGAAAACCTTAAAAAACAAGAGCAAATAATTTAGCAGTAAAATCATAGTAGTTATATGCATGATTTGTTTGAGAAATAGTCTTTTAAGAAATTGTAGACTCATGATGCACAATAGGATTGATAACAAAGAATTTAAAACAACTGATTTGTATTGATATTAATTCAAAAAATACAAAACCTCTGTTTACAAAAAAACCTACTACTTACTCTTGTTTACAAGGTATCTTGACTTTTTTGTTTCGAAACTGTTATTTCTTTGGTGCAATTTTGGATTTTTATTCTCACGGTTTTCGCTTATCGTATGTTCTAATACGTATATATTAGGGCAGAAGAATATAAATATGAAAAATAACATTTTGTTTATCATCTAAAGTTCTCAACAAACTGATTGGAATTTACTTCAGCTGTTATTTTGGCAATTCTATTTTGAAATATGCTTGGAAAGTCTTACTCTGTTTTAATTAATTACTTTTAACATGCCTACAAAAATTCCTGTAGTTTTTTAATCATTACAGCAATTGCCAAAATTCATTGCAGGAAATCTAATGGGAGGTGGTGTAATTCAGAGATAAAATATTAAGCATTATTTCTTTTATTTCACAAACAGACATTCAGAAGTACATTTATATACACTGATCTATAAGTAGAAATATTCTTTTCCTTATGTCATTAGTTGTACAATAAGACAATATTCTGGATAGTAACTCATGCAATATTTGTCAATTTCTTTTTGGTATATTAAAACAATTTGTGTATATGCACTTTCTGGACTTTGGTTCAGGTTTACTTCTTTAAAAATTGTTATTCTGCTCATGTTGACAGATACACTTTTTAACATTGAAAGAAAGGAAATAAATAAACATTATACCATGGACTCTTCAAGTGGACAAAATATATATGAAATAAATTATAATTTTAGATCCTAAGTTTTTTCTGAAGAAAACTATTACACTTCTTGGGAGCAAATTGTAGATAATGCTACTAAAATCAACACCACCGTTACAGAAAAATTCAGCAAAAATATATATGTGAATGTTCAAATATATTATTATTGTTATTAAGAATTAATAGAATGGTAAATGCTCTGTTTATACATATAATGCTACTATTTGTAAATACATTCTTTAGACACATTGCCAAGCTTACTGAATTTGTTATTTGCATTAAATTGTGAAGGTGCTAATGTTCTAATTTATTTCACAGTTGTATTTGCCAGCTTTAGATGGAATAACAATTTTGTACCATTTCCGTTTTTAATCATTTTACCAATGGAAAAGTACAAAAGTGTCCTTAAATATGTTGTAGTATAAAAATGAACACTGAAAATGACTAATACCAATCCACATCATGTCTTGATCTTTAAATCTGTTTGGACATGGAAGTATTATTTGGTTAGTGTTTGTGAATGCAAATATAGGAACAAAAAACATGTGAACTATGGTACAAAAATTAGTTGTCAATTGCAACAGCTAGTACTAGTTAAAATTATGTTTATCATAAATTACATTTAAAACAAAGGATTATATTAGGAAAATCACATTATTTGGATGTGAAGCTTTCTTATAATTTTCACAAAGAAGAATGAATATTCGAAAAATTATGTCAAGGAGCTTGTATACATTACTGTACAGAAATCCAAATGTGAGGCCAATAAGGACGGAGGTCACACCACCATCTGCATTTGCAGACAAAATCTGGAATACAACTCTTTGGTTTAAAGAATACATATCTTGGCCAAACAATCACAACCCCTGTCTATAAATATGGGATCAGCAACACATATGTACACTAATGACACTAAAGAATATACAGTATTTCTACATGTTGTTCCATGAACACATTCTCTTATTTCGCTGTATTCACAGTTTCTGGTATAGCACCCACCACAAAGCAGATCATTGTCCTATACTTATACACAAACGCTTCAAGTTTTCTCAAGTGAATTCCTTACTTTGAAATAGTTTGACGTTTATGATATTGTTTCCAATGCAAAGGAGAATAACTAATTTTCTATTTTTTCCCCCAGCAATGAAATCATGAAATCTATTTTAACTGTAAATTATAATGTATAAGTTATTTATAGTTTATTATTGTTAGATATAAATAATTAAATTTCAATTGTACTTAAAACAATTATAAAAAAATGCCTGAACAGAAAAAATAAAAATATTCTCATTAATACAAGACAGGTAATCTCAATACATGATTTTTAAAGTTCTGTCATCATTTCAATCCAAAAAAACTGTTCTTGTACCAGAAGTGAATCCAAGAGTGAGGCAATGGAAATATTTGTCTTTTAGCCAAATTGACTTCAGAATAAAACTAAATTTAATAGTAAAATTCCATTGCTTCATTCAAATAAAAAAAAAATCATTTGTTGATAAAAGTATATTTTACAGATGTAAAGAATATTTAAATTATTTATCAACTAATTTTTTTGACATTTATTTCCCCTTGAATTCACTTTGGATCTGTTGCTATGCCATTCTAGGTGCATTTTCTCCATTTAATGTATCTAACCTTAAATATAACTTTATTTGAAAACTGTTCTCTTGTAGAAAAATAATCAATAAACCATGCATTGCATGGCACTATAAATGGAACATTAAAGAATTCGGCATAAGATTACATTGTGAAAATTTGTTCAGAGAGGAATAAACTTGTGAATCTTATCAAAAGTAATAAATTGTCTACACACTAGAGGCAACACATGTTTTCGATATTATTTATTTGTTTATCTACCATATAGTTTTCTGTCGTGAAGTGAAATCTTTCTGGTAGGTTGATGGCAGTATGTTATTTGAAAATATGGGGAGAACAGCCAACATTTATGTAAATTTATACCCTCAAGTTTCAAAACATTGAAGAAAAGCTTGTACCTGCCTCACTTTTTTGAAATGAACTGCCTGGGCAGTTATGGGCAGAGTGTACAGGGTTGACAGGAAGTAGGCAAAACAAATACAGATGTTTAAAGGAATTTGAAGAGTGGAGGGAGGCAGGGACCAACAGTTGAGATTGGAAAAGGAAAATGTGAATGAAAGTGGGTGGTAGCGATGGGATGAGAAAGAGAAGAGAATACGATAAAAGAATTCTACTAGCACAGGCTATCATCTCCCATGAAAGGTATTGATGTCTTGCAGAATGGGAATGATTATTATTCTTTATTTCTTGCTGAAAACCATAAATACCATATCAAAAGTTTCCAATAGCAACCAGTGCGAATAATACTGAATAATCTAATACTGACTTTGTTAATTTAATTGCACTTCATATATTCAATGAAGAGCCAAATCTTCACATTCATCAGTGCCCAAAAAGTATTTTAAAATAATCAGAACCAATAGTTTAAATACATTCAATGTGTGATATATTTTCCATGAGAAAGGGAGAAAATTTGAAATTGAAAGTCATGATATCAAAAGATTTTCCGTAATTTTCAGTAATTGCAATGAGAATATATTTCTAATGTAGTTCCATTTGCATTGCATAGCAAGTTAATAGACAGAATTGGTAGCTTATCTACATACATGTAATACATGGGATATTGCCTTTCATTTGTATTTTCAAACTGCGTAGGACTCTATCATAATATATCTATTTTGAAAGCAAATTTTCTTCATTAGGTATGTAATGAATAATTGTTTAGATTTAATTTACAAGTATTGTCCTTGATTCTAGCAAATCAGTGGTGTTAACTGTGTACAGTTTCACCTATGTGATCACCGTTATCAATTTTGAATTCTCTCGTAAATTAATACAATCCAATCCAATAGCATTCATTATGACTAAAATACGCTATGGAGTTTTTGTCTTGTTTTTAAATCAGAGGCCTAAAGTTCTGCAAATACAACATTACAACACTGAATATTTTCTGGTGAGACTGCCTTTTGGTTGTTACCTCATACATACAGCCAATGTTTGCAGCGGAATCTGCTGACTTTGTTTGTGAGTCGAATACTCTCATGCTCTTCAATAGGAGTTATATTGTAGGCAATCCGCTGAAAAAAGAATGTGTTTTGAGAGGAAAAGAAATATGAATTTGAAATTCAACCCATGAGGAAATGCAAAATGCTTACCTGTTTCAAGGTGCCAGGTGTCCTCAGTAAACGAATGACAGCTACTAGTGGAATCATAGATATAGAGGAAAATGCGAGGGTCCAGCCCATTCCAACAGCCCATGTTGGATATTTGTATTCTAGGTACTGAAGAGGTTTTGCATCCACAAGTCCAAAAATGACAACTCCCTGCAGCAAGAATATAGAGATTACATGCTGCTAAAAAACATTCAAAATTTTAATATCTCTTTTCCTAAGACATTTATCCAGCCAACAGCCAGATACCCTTTATGTCCTGATGGGACATATAATATTTAACCTTACAGTAGATACCATCACTGTAGGCTCCTCTGCTCTAGGGTCAGCAGAATGTGAGGCCCTCCACGACAACACATACACATACAAACAAAAATGCCCAAGGTTGGACTTAAACCCATGGGCCTTTGGACCGAAGCGCCAAGTCAGTAAATGCTCTTAGCCACCTCAGCCACCCAAGTCAGCCAAAATTTTAATATACATTCACTACAAATATTTCAACAGTGTTCTCAAATTATTGAAGTTTACGGAAGATTTTCTTGAAAAAAGTGTGTGCCGATCTTCAAGGATTTCATTTTGAGGACACACCCTTGAGCTTAGTTCCTTTTTTGTTTTGGGTTTGATTAGTAAAAATATGAGTGTATCAATATTTGGATGGCCTATAATAATATATGCTGGAAAATAAGTAATCAAAAGTGCTCTTGGATACCCATGTTGGTGGAAAGTTTGTAGCAAAAATCTTTGAAAGGAGAGCTCATAACTCATCAGAAGAGCCTGGAATGCAATCTTTAAGAATCTGCCCATTTAGAGCAATCCTGACGAAATTTTATTCGGCATATTTTTCCATATTTGCCATATTTTACTGTTAATGCATATTTCTGCATTTCAGCATTTTTTTTTAAAAAAATAAGGGAAAATGGTAATTAGAATCAAACTATTGGTGAATTATGATTAATACTTATCGTGGTTCATGGAACAGCTCATCAGTCACAATAAAGAAGTGAATATAGTGTTAGTCTCAAAACAGTTGCCAACGGATGCAGATGTGGTTTATTTCGCTTCACGTGCGTGATCAAAAGTAAGATTAAATTTCAGGGCACGAGTCTTTGCCCTGAATGAAATGTAAACCCGACCGTGATATACCGTGGTTTGATTATCTGTCAGGAAACGTTTTCCAGTAAGCGAGAGCTTATACGCGTGGGTACCATGAGCCCGCTGGTCTTCAGAAAGACCTGCGAAAGAAAGATCTCTCCGATATCGGGTAGAATACCACATTCTCACAGATGACATTCCTGGAAGTTATACGAGATGATTCTTTCGGTTGCAGTTTTGTCTTGCCAATTGAGTTGCAGTACGTGTGTAAGTGCTTCAGACAAGCCCAAGTGTTTCGGTAGTATAATAGAAAATTAAATAAATGGATTGCGCCATTCAACAAAAACACATACTTACAGTTTTTTCTACAATTGGACTTTAAAAATGTTGGTTTACAAAATTAAGCGGGGTCCAGTTGGTTTCGTCAACAAACACAACTGTCCGCGAAGCTCTGTATAGCCTTGAAAGCAGTCAAGAACCACACATGCTTTAATGGAATACACGTACGTGGCCCTCATCCCGTTACAGAAGACAAAACGTTAGTTTTTCTTAAATCTTTGTATGATGAACAATGCGTGACTAAGTAGGATTTATTACTTAGGAACTACTGAAAATTGTGCGTCTTCGGCTCGCAAATTGACTCTAAAACGTTTGTAACACGTTCGTCGAGTCCATTATGCAGCTTTACCATTCCCCCAGCCACCTTTGCTAGTTGATTCTAGCCAGCCGCTAGAATCCTCCTCCTGGCATTCGATATAGCTATCTAGCTCGAGTCGAAAACCTCTAAGATG
The DNA here is from genome assembly GCA_038098605.1 of Gryllus longicercus. Taxonomy (NCBI): domain Eukaryota; kingdom Metazoa; phylum Arthropoda; class Insecta; order Orthoptera; family Gryllidae; genus Gryllus; species Gryllus longicercus. Next base: position 646,730 of record JAZDUA010000471.1, on the reverse strand, counting down.
AGAACCCTATAGGTTTTCCCGATCAGAGTCATTGCAATGGCGGCAGCTGATTTAAACCATTTCAGACGAGCCAGTGTAAAGTAAAAGCTGTGCATACTTACAATGATAAAGGAAGGGCTGATGAATTTCCAGCAAATCCTCCAATACAATCCAGGTTTTGAACCCAACATAGCTTCAATATCCTGAGAAAATTGATCTAGACCTGCAACAGACGATATGTTATACTCTTTTGCTTATTAGAAATTTCTTTAAAGTAAAATAAAATAATATTTCATACGTATGTATCTTTGTTTTTTAACAGATTTTTCGGAATTCAGAAGCTGGGCTTCAGTTCCTCAGAACTAACGAGAATTTTGCACTAACTGTGCAGAATACTTTCCTATTTAACACAAACGCAATTCAACACAATTTTCTAGAGGGATTATTTTTGAAACCACCATGAATTCAATGTTATTAATGCTCAGAAAAGAAACAGAAAATAAAGCGAAATATTAAACAAAATATGATTCCCCTTCAAAATTTTAGTTATCTCTCGCCATCCATAATGTATCCGCATTTTTATCCCTTTGGAAACTACACTTTTGTACCCGAGGAAATTATTTTCACCAGAACTACGGATATAAAAGTCTATTAACTAAGGATATGATTGTCTAATAGTTCATTTGGTTCCCGGTCTTCTTTGTAGTGTTTCATTTAGGCTGTGCCTGTTTTTTGACACGTAGGGGCATCTGTTGTTTCTTGAAAGCACTTCAATACTTCAGTATCTTACTGTGTTCGTAGATAGCGCACTGTGCATTTATTTTGTGAGACAGTGGAAGCGCGAGCGCGACAGCCGCGCCGGACCGCATTTTCGCCGCCGCACCGTCGCCGCGTCACCGATGATGCAGCACCAAGCAGCAACCGGCTGCGCACAGTAAGGGATACTGACAGGTATGCGCGTTTCATATTAGCACATACCCCGAAGACGCCCCAGTTTTGTTCGAGAGTGCACCGTGTCTCAGGGACCTCCCCGTCCCGTCCGGTCATTCTTTCCTCGGCGAGGGTGCGTGGTTACCTGCTCAGTAGAGGACTAACAAGGTTACGTACACTGGAGTTCGCGTCTTCCCCTCGTTAAACATTTGTGGCCATACGTTCGAATTTTCGTTAGAATCAAAACAAAAATTGATGGGCATGAGATTTAGAAATAGAGTGTCACTCAGACTGCATGTCTAGTGGGTTCGGTTACGGCGTCCGTCGCTTTGACCTCCGTACTTTTTTACGGCTCGCAGCAGAAGTCTGAAATATTTCTTACGGTGTAATAGCGCTTTTGCAACACCATGGCGCGTGACAGTCGTCTAATAAGAACCGACTCGCGCTCCAGGGTGCGAAAACGCAATGCTCACTTGTGAAGCAATGCCAATGGAATCTTACCGTAGGACCGCGAGATGGCAATGGCCTCGAAACAGTGCAAGCTGAAGAGCTGCAGGGGTGAAAACGCAATGAGCACTGGGTAAAGCGAAGTCAATGGAATCTTACCGTAGAACCACGAGATGGCGATGGCCTCGAACAGCGCAGAGCACAAGAGCGAGATGCCTGCCGAATACGTGTCGAACAAATGAAACATGTAAATTCCACCCTGAAAGCAAGAAAAAATATTCTTAAGGCATAATGTAACTTATTATTCGCTTGCACACCAAAATATACGAATACCAATGAATCCTGCCCCGAATTTCGCCTAGTAGCAAAATAAAAGAAATTCTTTAAACACTTCGAGGTCTTAGTGTCAAACTAATGGATTTCAAATCTTAAAAGATTTCAAGAGGAACAAAATATGTTATATATTTTTTTCCTGGATTCCACGAATGAATTAAAGTAAATTTATTACATCTTTAAGACATATTCTTATGAAGACATTCTTTTTTATAGAACATGTTTAAGGAATTCTTTAAACACAAAGCAGTCATCAATGACATTAATTACTGAGATACATCTTTATATCACCCAAAACATAAAGAAATTAGGATACACATTATATACAAAGAAATTCAATACTTTGCTTAACTTTCTCATTTTTCAATTTTCTCATCACAGTGAAAATCGTTCTCTTTCTCATTTGTTTGTTTCTGTCTTTTTCTTGTCATGCTGTAATAATTAGGTAATGATATGCTTATTCCGTATTTAAATGGCAAAGTTTTCTTCACAGGCAATGGCTTATCAGATGAAACGTAGAGGTGGTATATTTTAGCAATTGCTAACAATGCGAAATGTTACCAAACGCCAAACTCTCTGCCAAACGCTGAAAAAAATAGTAAATGTATGTTTGGTGGTCGGTGCAGTATATTTCTGAAGGTTGTCAGTCTGCGACAAAATGCGAAATCGATCGCAAAATGCTAAATCACTTACAAAGTGCGAAACGGTTATGAATCTGCAAAATAATTGCTAAATTGTATTTTATGGTTTCTTTCGTGTTCGCTCTTTAACTAGGGATGCGTCATCAACAGCAACACAACGATATTTAAAAACATTTAACTTGAGAGTGACCGTGTTTATTAATTTATAATGAAGATTTAACTGACTAGACAAAGTAAAAAAATAATAATAATACAAAAACTTATCCTGAAAGCCTGAGCGTTCAGGGTACTCTTAAGGGGTCTTAGCTTTCTCAGTTCGCTATACGGAGGTCATGTGTGCAGCAGTAGAGGAAGGCCGTAAGTGTAAGGCGAACGCGTTACTTCTTACTCTTTTATATTTGTTACAAATGGCGAAATATTAAATAATTTCATTTCCTGGTTTTAATGGGAAAATCTAAAAAACACCAAATATTTTATCTCACATATTATTAATTCTTTTTACAAATGCTACAAAATGCTTTATTTTTACAATGTTATAAAATGCTAAAGCCTTATTTTCAAAACGCGATTAAAAAAATAAAGTTCTAAATTCCACCATCACTAGTAAAACATTAATTATCATCATCTCACATTAAATATCCAAGAAGCACAACGCTGTGGAATGCATTAAAAATCTGAAAATCTCAATTTTTGTCATTATGTTAGTTTCACACTAATTTAACGATTTGGAACATTCCCAAGACGATTTGTAATTGTTACCGACCCAATCGAAACAAACAAATCGCTAGTTTTTGACTTTGCAAGCGCCATTTCCATAATAATAATTATTATTTTAATGGTAAATGGTTATTATTATAATGGAAATGGAGCTTGCAAGGTTAAAAACTTGCGATTCATTTGTTTCTCCATTTCCATTGTTTCTGCGTGGTATGGAGGGGAAGTGCCGCGAAGGAAGCGAGGAGAGGAGGGGAGTGCAGGGGTGAGTTTACTTGCAGGGAGGGGTTATGGTATTGGAAAGGAGAAAATGGAACGGCAGAGATTCTGTATAGTACGGCAGCTTGTTGATGCCACGTGCTTTCCAAATCGAGTGTTTCCTAGAACGAGTACGAAGTCACGTGTGTTACTGTTAGTAAACCGTTTTACGGAACGCTTATTCACTGTGTTGATGTTGTTCTTGAAGAAATGGTTGTGATGGGTGCTTTAACCACGTGTCGGAGCAGCGGGCAGCTTTCACTACAGAGGCTGTGAAGCAGCGAACGGTGAGGATATTTCATTGTACATAATTTTTGTTAAAACCACACTCACATATTGTTACAACGCTTCCAAAAATAGGAATTGGTACTAGTTATAATGGTGTACGTTATGTACAATAGGAACAAATGAATTCTAACAAATTAGCAAAATGTGGGTACTCGTATTCAAACCAACGTTATTTCTTATTTAAATATATTTTCTTTTAAGAATGTGGCATAACAAAGATCATTAAACGCTACATGCTGGTGTAACACACATATCAGAATGTTGGTTATGACGTATGAACCTCGGCTGTGGCCTCGATGTTCGAGTACTACGAACTGTGATCGCGGCCAATACTGGACCGATATTTGCTCTTACTATTACGGCATATTGACGTTAATAACTAATAGTGCGATTACATCGCTCAGAAGGGAGAGTAGAAAAGTTACAACAAAAAAGTAACTGCTTTAATGAAGTAGGCATATGGAAAATTGAAAACCGAGTACTAGCTTTTATTTACAGTGCTATTTACTTACTACAGTAAATACTTAAATTCGTAGTAAGAATTAATTTTTACAGCATCTACCTAAAATGATGTGAGTAAAACTCAGTTTTTACATAATTTCATTAGTAAATACGACAATTTTTTAAAACACGGTGGTGACCTTTTGTAAGTGAGCTTTCGCTGTTACGGTCAGCGAGTGTGGTTATGTTTCGATCAACAGAAATTGTATATTCACGTCTGAAAATGAATTGAGGCCGTATTCTTGAATATACGAGTATAATAGCTATTAACGTGCCTAGAAATGTTATGAGTGATATTACTGCCGACGCCAAAAGTTAAAAATCGAGGCGGAGCGTAGCGGAGCCGAGAATTTTAATTTGGACGAGGCAGTAATAACACTAACATTTCGTGGCATGTCCAGCGTTTTATCGGTCATCATAAAATCTCAATTTTTTTGAGAAAATTTACATTACTGCGATATCAAACACATGAATTCTGTTGTTGCGGCACGTTAATCGATATTGTTGGGTACTGCTTGCGATATATCTATTTCAACAATACACTTGTGTACCGTGGCTCGAGGAAGATGGAAGCGGAAATTTCGTCTGTACCTCAAGAAATTTTGGATGCAACTGCGGAAGCGACGCGAGATTTAATCCCTGAATAATCTAAAGCACGATACGAGGAGGCATATGAAGAATTTAAAACTTGGCAAGTACAAAATCACGTAGCCGTTATTACAGAAAATGTAATGCTTGCGTACTTTAAGAACTTGGTAAGGTAATTTACACTTATTCCTTTTATAAAGACAAACCTTTGTCTTACGTTTCGTTTTACAGTTGCAGATACATAAGCCAACCTCATTATGGGTATATTATTCTATGCTGAGATGCACAATAGGTATAAATGAAAATGTGGACTTGGAAATATTCCACAAGCTTTATACATTCTTTAAAAGATTGAACGTTGGAGTGCAAACAAAAAAAGCAAAAGTTTTGGCAAGTAATGATGTATGGAAGTATTCTTGTTAGAGGCTGGGGATGAAGAATATTTGTTTCACAAGTTTCAAATCATATTATTGTTAAATTAGTATTTTGGAGTGAAACAGATTTGGTGTAAATCCATTTTGTCAAGTTCAACGAAAGTACTGATTATTTACTACATTTATTTTTCAAACTGCACAATTAATAACATAGTTAATAATGAACATCCTAAAAAATAATGCGCTTCTTTGATTACTATTTTTCTTGGAAATTACCATGTGATTTTTTCGTAATAATGTTGACTTGCGATGAATGGGAGTTGTTTATTTAGGTTACTAGGGATGTTAAAACCCATTGCTAAGAATTTTAAATTTCTTAACCTACAGGTAGGTACAAGTACACTTAACAAACTTATAGAGTTGCACGTTAACGAGGGTTAAAGACGCATGTGACCGATAAGAATATAAAATAAAATGTCTGCACTCACGTTATTACACCTGAAACTGATTAGCAAGAATTGTTTTCATTTTATAAGGTTGTGGAGTGGTCATCAAAACTCATCAAAAGAAAAATATGCGGGCATTGGATACACTAATTAAAGTCATCTTTAGTAAAAGTTTATAATTTATTTATTATTGTAATATATGCAGATTGTAAAAAGTATTAAATTGAAATTTAGAATTAAACACGACCCAGCCTTTCAATTGTTGATCGGACGTTGGCGGTGTCACGGTTCATTTTAATGATTTATTATTTCTCGTGTTGGAATTATGGTTCATTGTTTGTGTATATCAGTATAACTCTATTCCCTTTAAAATAAAATAAAATTATATTCTAGGATGAACGCCCAACGACCTTTAAGGTGAGTATTCGTGTAGAATGCGCTAGTAATTATGCGTTGGACAGACTCAAGGATGTTTTATGTTTACGAGAGGGCCGAAAGCCCGAGCTTCGTTCTCAACCCGGGCACGCATAACGAAGCGTCACAATTCCACAGGAAAGTGCGCGGCCGCATTTCTACCGCGTTGGCTATAAAATTAATTCCTTGATGAAAAATACGAACTGAAATTTACGTTGAGTTCGTATAGTCCAGCTCCGTTCACGAACTGAACGTTTACGTTGTTGAGAACAGACCCCTTACTAGTGAATGAAATTTTCCATGTAACAAGAACCGTGACACCGCCAACTTCCGATCTACCCTTTCAGTTAGTACTCGTACTGAAAGGCCGCGTGTTATTTAGGAGCCCGGAAAGGAAATAGCGCACTTTGCTGTTTTTAACACTAGTGGGTTGGTAGAAAATCGGACCCGAGTACGCCGTTTCCGTTCCAGCCTTAATGCTTGGAAGTTGCGACGCTTTTAATGCATTATTGTGATTGTCAATAATATTCATAAACTGTATTCAGGGGCGTTTTACCAGCACTGGGCGCCCTTGGTCCCAGGTGAATTTGTGGGCCCCTATTCTTACGTTCACCGATCTCCCTCCCCTCCTCCCCTAATTTCGATGCCGAAATATATAGAAAACCCTATCAATTCACATTGTATTTTGTATTTGTTTAAAAATATTTTGAAAGTATTTCTTAGTGCTTCAATTGAACATGATTCAAACAAACAATTTAAACATGTATGTACGTATAATTAAGAATAACAGAATTTAATTACATTGATAAATACTACAAATTATAGTTTTAATTTTTTTATTGAAATGTACGTAATAAAATTGAAACGTAGCAACGGGCAACATTCCATATTATAAATATTATCCAATGATACGTTACACATCACTGTTATGGTAATTTTTTGCGTTTAGTTTAATCATGAATCACTTTTAGTATTTTTTTTATTTTTTGAAAAAATATGAAATATATTTTATAGAACTATTGGAGGTCCTTGAACATTGGGAGCCCTGGCCCGTGCATTAACACTGCACTGACTGTATTAGCAGAATAGACTTGATCAATCCTTTCGTTATTTTTTTATTTATTTACGTCAAAACAAAAACTTTTTCTTAGTACATTGTGATGTGAAATACTTAATTGTGAAGTGTGTTACTTAATAATATTATAGATTTACTAAGAAGGAAATTGTGAAAAAATAAATCCATGTTTGTTGGAGAATGTCGGAAAATCAGTACACACTCGTCTCATGCGTCGTGAGATGGCCAACATGCGTTGCGTTTACGTATATTAGGAAGAGAATAGGACCTAAATTTGATCCCTGCGGGACTCCATATGCAATTGCAAATAATAGGAAAGGCGTGAATATAATGTTTCATTATTCCTGTAAGGTATTTCTACTCTCTGAGATAGTTGTTTTAGGTATGAACATAACCAATCTAGGGCATTACCACGGATTCCATATGAAAGTAATTTTAAAAGTAAAATGTTATGATCAGATTTAAAAATATTACAATGGGTGAAAAGACATCATTACGAAAAGAAAATATGGCTGTTTTGGTAGATTTTGATTTTCGCAACACATGTTGGCCGCCTCACGACGCATGAGACGTGTGTATACGGATTTCCCGGCATTCTCTAACAAAAAATGAATTTATTTTCCCACAATTTCCTTCTTAGTAAACTTGTAACGTCATTATTAAGTAATACTCTTCACAATTAAGTAATTCACATCACAATGTATTAAGTAAAAGATTTTGTTTAGTAATAAATGTTTTTACTACTTTAAACTTGAAGTGAAAACTATTTTTTTTCACTCGAGCCATTTATTCATGTTGTTCTCTACTTATTCTCCAAGACTAATAAAATAAGGAACGTCTATAAATTCTGGAACAATACAATCGCCGTTCACTGTGAAAACAGTTAAATATGTTTCTGAAAATGTAATTAAAATGTTTTATGTTTGAGATCTGAACAGGATTGTAGTAGATCGTAGCAAGAAACCGTACTATATTCAATTTAGAAACTACGCATCTCAAATAATTATAATCATTACATTTTTTTGGTAAAATCCTCTGTCAGACGATTCGTAGTCAATGATATTATTTACATTAGCTAATATTTAGATTTAAGATCGTTCAATCTTCTTAAAAACACTTCAAAAATTGCGAAAAGAAAACTTCCCTTCGCGTCGTTAACTATTTTCCGACAAAAACGTAAGACGAATTGAATTTTGATAATCTGGGTCGCGGTTATTAAATTGGGAGCTTCAATATTCAACATTTAGTTGAAACGAAACTCCCGATTGCTGCTGCGTTCCTGCTGATCGCTGTCAATTCGTTTTAAGTTTTAATCGGAGACTATACCACACGCTTTCTCGAGCTACAAAACGTCGACTGCTTTTGATAGATCGATTGTAACTTGCGCGTTGAAATGACAGTTTTTTGTAGTTGGTTTCGAAAATGACATAATGAACAAATGGCGGCAGATAAATCATTCCACGTAAAATTGCACACTCACAAACATCACTATTTTTTAGCGACCTGAACCTTTTTTTTGAGAGTTCTAGGTAACGAAAACCCTTATTTTAAATACAAAGATTCTTTGCTTTTATGTTGTAAGTGGGATTGAAGTTCAATATTGTTACAATGAAAATGTTTTTTCTATCAAACATTTTTAAGCAATATTCCGCAATATTATCGAAATTTGTCTGGTAATTTTGTCGCGACCTTACCACCACCCACAAGAATATTGTAGTAATAAAATTGAAGAAAAACAATTCTAATAAACACTTCGTTCATTTCTAAAATACTCATTGATGAAAAAAGATAAATTTAGGGCTACTATCCACATCTTCGCGCGGTATTCAGTTCATTCATTTCGAAGAACTTCCATTAATGACATCACCTAATCGTCTAGAAATTAACTTTCGTAAAAGTATTAATTTCACTTTCGATGACTTAGCCAGTTTATTAGCTCCGATATTACATTCCTGAAGTCTCATTAAGGAGGTTTTGAGCAGGGTCCAGGTTAAACTTCATAATCACTACATCGTTGTTTGCAAAGTGATTTTTTTCGACCCATCAGCTTATGTGGTGCTTGTGCAAACAAGTCACTTTCACTTGGCATCAAAAAGGTTGTATGTATGTATATGGATTCTGTATGTATACATATTTGTTATAAAAATATAATACACATCTGAAGGGAAGCAGAAGTAGAGATTAGAATTGTACTGACTGCCTCCAGTTACTTGACTGTATGGAGTGTGAAGAAAATGTAGATGTAAGATCATATAAGGGGAGAAGAGACTAACAAAAGATCGTCGGCTGACCAAACAGTTACATTTTTATAAAAAATAGAATTCAAGAACACTCAAATAATGTATTGTTATTAATCTTAAAAATTTAATCTTTCGTGGCACAATTGTGTCTGTTTCTCTGTCCTCTATCAATTTCTTTTATCATACCCTTTACTCATAATTTCTTGTCTGTTAAAACAGCTCTCCAACCGCAAGGGAGAATTGTTAACATATAGAGAATTTTTAATTTATTTCGATTATTGTTATATACAACAAATAACCGAATTATTTAATAAAATATATCACAAATAAAAACCATGAAAATAATTCGCTTTTTAAAAAGATACCTGCCAATTGGCACATGTTTAAATAAGATAGAATTTAAAAATAAAAATAAACATGAAATAGTAATAAGTGGCAAAAAATAAACATACTTCAATTCTTGGTTATTTGTTAGAACAAATCTAACAAACATATTCCAGTATGGAATATGTTTGTTCTATTTATGGAATATATGGACATATTGTAGTATGGAATGTGCTTATACCTCACCGCGCGCCGCTTCAGCTTACGCGTGTACACCCCTTTCTGAATTTGGAGGGGAAATGAGAACGGAGAAGGGGAAGTGGCCCATATTCGTAGGAGCGTCAGAGTTCCCAGGCGGGCAAGAAGCTCGTGCGGGGCGCGATTGACATGCCTGTCGTACAATGACGGCTGCTCCTTAAGAGCTCTAGGGCGGCGCCCTTCCCAGAAAAATCAACATCGAGAAAAGTTGCAGATAGTATTAAACGTGCAATAAATAGACTCGTTTGATTTGTGCGTACGACCAGCGCCATTTTTGAGTACGAATTTAGTTCTAGTATGTGCACGTTAAAGCGAAAGGTAAATGTTTTTAGAACGGGCCGCATCGTGAACTATATCACGAGTCCGACCGTAGCTGGTACATGCGAGGCAATGGAAGCTTGAAGAGTGGGTACACTGGGAGTTGGGTGGGGGCCAGCGTGTTGCTATTAGGGATTTGTTCGGCGGAGTTCGCTCCCATTAATTAAGCTAAGAATACCGACCCTTTCATCTGATTTCATAAATCACTGGATTTTTGGTAATTTTTTAATTTTTCTTATTTTCGCAAAAGCACAATTGTATTTCCGTTATCAACGTAAAAAGTTGTCTAAGGCGAGGATTAAAATCCCGATGCGTGCAAATCGGTTGTACACTACCCTGCTATAGTTTTTCCTCGTTGAAGAAATATTTTTTTGAAGAGGTAAAACGCGCGACCTGCCGCCCCCTCCCAATTCGCGAGCCACCGGCCGCCACTGGTGCGTTGGCTTACCGGGGTGACGTTGACGAGGGCGACGGAGAAGGAGACGGCGGCGGCGAGCAGCGTGAAGAGCTCGCGGGCGAAGCGGCGGCCGCTGAAGAAGCCTCGGAACTCGTCCATCAGCCCCGTGATGACGCACTCCATGCCGCCCATCTGCAACGCACGGGTTGACGGATGTTAGTGATGCGACGTCGATAACAAAATATACAAGTTTACAAACGCCCATGTCCAAAATTGAAACACCGAATAAAAACCATCGATGCTTTATTGCTTAGTTTAGTAGCTTCTAACATTAAAGTCATAAGCGACAACATTTAGTTTGACAGTTGCCCGGTTTATGAATGTATAATTAAGATTCATGTGAAAACAAAGTTTAAAAAACGCCTCTAAAAGTGCGGAATACAAGGAAAAACGTTGGAAATACCAGGTCGTTGGGGACATCTTGGGTGAGGGATTGTTTGATGAAGGTAGTACAAAAAGCGTTCGTATGGATTGAACACATGCCGTGTGACAACTGACAGTGGTGCCATCTGTTATTACTTTATTTTTAAACTTACAAAAATTTGACAATGGGAATTTTTTCATTCACAAAAACATTAAACAAGAAACAAAAACATCAGTGTTAAAAACATCGGTTTTATGTATCGATGTTTAAACCATCGATGTTTTGAAAACATCGGCATCGATGTGGCATCCCTAATGAATATGTCACGGCCGCAATGCCGTAGGTTCAATATAAGGGAAATACGTCAAAGGCTGAAATAAAAGTGAACAACCCATGCCTACCCCTCGGTGCCTCGTGCGTCGTATTTGTTCAAGCGGCAGAGGAGAGGTGTGCCTGTGGGGAAGTCTGGTTGCTCGTAAGAATATTCCACCGACGGCATTGACGTCATTAGCCCTATAAATTCTGCGAAGGCGGCTCCAGCAAGCAGTCCGCTGCGCGCAAGCGCCGACCAGGGGCAACAGAGACCACGCCTTGACGAGGTGGCCAATTTAAAGGGTTCATGACGTCAGTGGAACTTTCCTACGCACAGGCAGACTTTTCCGTAAGTACTTCTCTACCGCTGTCACCTGTTGTTATTCAAGCCAAAGTGACCAAACGTAAAGCACGAGGTATCGAGACCTGGGCATGGGCTTGGTCAATTGCTTTTCAGATTTTGGCGTATTCCGCCTATTCGTCTCTACATGGAGACTGTTGCCAGTGTCACTCATTTTTGAGTGCTGATGTCGTCGGATGGTGAATCTTTTGTGCCCTCCTGGGCATGTGGTAAGGTTGGTTTGCTATTCTTGTGCACTAAATCAGGAGTCCAACGTGAAAAGCTTCAAGGGTAACATCTAAAATCTTTAATATGGTTGCGGGCGTTTTATTACTCGCGCGATCCACACCTGACTTCCCCGTATTCTTGATCTCGGCACTTTGCCCGGCTGCTCTGAAAAGGGTGGGATGGAGCCATGTGTGATATCAGGCCGTATCATAGGTAACGCAGTGAAACAAATTTAGATAATTTTTAATTTCTGGATTTACTTAAAAAAACTATTTTTACACTGAATCGGGTTTTGAATCCGGCAGGGTTCACAATGTTCTCGCCCGACATGGATGGGGAGGACTTACTCTTATGACAACCTTTCGCGGGCCACAATAAATAGCACCGCGGGCCGCCAGTTGGACAACCCTGCACTAGGATGATGGTGGGAGGACATATGAATTATGACTGATGAGTGATTATGGGTGCGGAGTCATTGCACACGCCTAATCCTACGATTTACTCGCCGCAACGTTGAGAGATGACGGTTGTCACTAGCGTGAAAATAATAAAAACCTTTTTTAAACTTAAGACGAAACGAAACTACAGAAAAGGATCGCTTATGAGTTAGATTTTGAAATGAGAGAGAAGGTAGCCTGAAGAGTTATCAGAACTAAATTCATATTGTTAGCGATAAATTTGAGGAATTCTGTTCATTTGGAACCCACACGCGCGCGTTTCTCAGTTGACGCTGAGCAAGCCGCGGCGTTGTCAAGAGGTCAACGCAATGGGAAATTGTAACGAAATGAAACTGCAGAAAGGATCGGTTGCGTCTATAAATGTATTTAAAAAAGTATTGGACACAGATTGTGGGACGACATCCGTCGAGAAATGAATGAACCCGAGGCAAGTATTTAATCATCAAGGAACGTTGATGACTTAAAATGTGCAATGTAACAAAGTACAAAAATAAAAAAAAATCTTGAATTTAGAAACAAAATATGAAATTACCCCGTTTTATATCTTTGTATATATTGGATGTGGTATTTGCCGAATTCCTCCTTTGTCCACTAAACAGACGGAAGTGTACCCTCTTGAAATTCGGCCTCGGTCGTTATCTGCCGAGCACAGCACAGCCTGGCGGTGGATCGCGAAGGCGCAGGCGCAAGCGCGCGGGCACTCACCGCGCTGTCGAGCCCCAGCATGATGAGCATGAAGAAGAAGAGCATGGACCACAGGTGCGAGCCCGGCAGCGTGGCCACCGCCTCGGGGTACACCTGGAACACGAGCCCCGGGCCTGCGCAGGCCCGCCGGTCAGTCCTTCCGTCGGCCCGTCCATCGGTCCTACCGGTCTGTCCTTCGGCCAGTCCCGCCAGTCAGAACTTCGGTGGGTCCTGCCGGTTAGTCTATTTGATTTGTTTTAGTCAAAATACAGTACTAGCTGTTTGTGACGAATGTGAAGAGGTATAATGTCTGCTTCTTTTCTTGGGCTCCAGAATTCCTTCCCCTCCGTTTTATAACACTTAATTGAATAGAATAACCTACAAAGCGACGTTAGCAACATTTGAAAACTAGACATTTTCTCTCACTAGTCGTAGAAAGCATTTGCGTCGGCAAAAGAGCTACACATTTGATTTTATTGTATTAGAAGGAAAATTGTAACCCAAACCACTAGCTCGATGTCTACCACATCTACCAAAATAAGGACTCAATGAAACGTGCACTTAGTGAAGCTATATTTCAGCAGTGGATCAGAGAAACTGGCCGAAAAACCTGATGGGGGCGGGGGTCATGGGCTCAGAAGCTGAAGTACATTATAGGCATACTTAGTCTTCGAAAATTGTACAGAATATAAGCGCGTGAGAGCTTAGGTTGCCGCGACCGGAGGCAATAACTACGAGGCAGTACTTGGTTGTAAGGGAGACGCCGCTTTCTAAGTATAGGTGCCAATGTGTCGGTCGCCATTCTGCAACCTTACTCGGTGTGAACTGCACCTTCCTCAGGGCGAAACTGTCTCCCAGACAGCCAAGAAGTTACTAATAGAGGCGCGACCAGGATTTTTTTCGATGTGTGTGTGTGTGTGTGTGTGTGTGTGTGTGTGTGTGTGTGTGAAGGGGTGGGGTACAGTGGGCTGTAGGTACAGTGTCCAGATCACTTGATGTTCTCATACTAATAATGTTTCGCTTATTCTGAATATAAAATGTATTTTTATTTGTTTCTTTTTTTATAACGTAAACAATTGATGTTCTGAGTGACTTTGGTTAGTAAGTAAAATTAGGAAAAGATATATTTGGAAAATGTGCTATTGGCTTCTGAAGAAGGGTGGCGCTGAAGCTTCCATGAGCCCCCCCCCCCGCCTTAGTGCGCTACTGAATACAAAGGTTAGCTAATTCATTAAATATCATTGTTAAAATAAAGGGGAAATTCGCTAAAGTCGGACCCCACATCCTAAGTAGGACTCCCGTTTTTTCCTTCAGGGAGCAGCCGGAGACTGGTGGAATGCGGCAAAACTAATTCATACCGTACTCTCTGGCGGTGGTAACATAGAGCAGCAGTTGGAGCGTGTTTTCCCTAAAATTATAATCGATGGCGATGCATTTTTTTTAATATGCATTAACCCAATTAGGACCCATGCGCATTCCAATGTAAGACTTGTATATAGGCATGTGCAAACACATATGTTGGCAATGACGCATATAAATTTATTATTGTCATGAATATTTTTGTTCGTAATTTAATTCAGCCATTATTACAGTATACAAATCCTCTCTTTGACGAAGATTACAAGAAAAACTACAACACGGGTAGAAAGCCCTGTTCTCCTACTGTAACGCGTTTTATTCATAAAAAAAAGGGAGCTACAGGAATCAGTCGACCAATACCCACGTGAAATACTAGTGGTAAGCTATTGATACTGTCACTTGATGAATTCCAATTTTACGACGAGCAATTGAAAATATCTATTGTGCATGAAAAGATAATCCCAACTTCAATTAAGACAGTTTTAACAAAAACTATAGATTCGTAAATCAGTAGACAAAGAAACAGTAAGATTCAGCTCATGGAAAATAGGCTTGCCGGAGACGCTTGTATTCATCAGTCGGACCCGCCGGCCAATCCATCAGTTAGGCCTGTCGGCCAGTACCACGGTCAGTACCTTAGTACTCGACCTCTGCAGTACCACGTGACTATATTCCATTCAACCTGCTCTATCCTGTACGATAGAAATTGTCCAGAAGCACAATAACTAGGTTCGTTTTTATATAAAATAAATAGTTATAATGTAAAATGACTTCGTCAAAATACTAAAAGAAAAACAAAATGGTGAGGTGTGGTGACGTACACATACGGAGTATAAAATGCTTCAAACCAGCATCACTGACTGTGTGCCACTACAGAACGGTGCAATTGGAGACGGAGGTGTGGCGGCGTTATCGGATTTTAGCATCATCCGAAAAATGCGTTTAGCGCGGGAAGGATAGGGGGCTGAGCCTGGATCTTCCCGTGCGGCGCGCGCGTCACCTCAGGCGGAGCTAAACGCGCGTCGGCGGCGGCGGCGGCGGCGGCGGGGGCGCAGAAACAGGGGTTGCGTCGATCGATGAGCGACACGGCCTGACTTATTAAATTTCGCAGGCGTATGTCGAGGGCCCGCTTCAATAAACAATATTCGTTCGGAATTCCTTCAGATTACTTGCGGTAGCGAAACACTGACAAGCATGCGGCGGCGGCGACGCCGCGTCGCAGCGCTTGAGCGGCAACGGGAACGAGTAAGGGTGGAAGTGAGAGCGGGAGCGGAGGCGGGAATGGTTGATTATGAACGCTCTCTTTAAAACACGAGTTGGAAAAGATGAAGTTCGCTATCGTAGTACGCGATATTTTCCGTATGAAAAGAGAGAGGCTGCTCCTTATGTTAACGCATATTTGGGAGGGGGGGTAAGATGAACCTGCGATCATAGTGTACCGCCCGTGACGTAAGATAACCTGTAATTAACCTGTAGAAATCAAACAAAAATGTATCAAAGGGCCTCTGATTCCCCCTCTCCGAAGTGAATAAGAGGGTTAACCAAAGCATCCATGTAATGTTCTACCGCACACCTTAATCACGTATGCTTATGGTGACCGTTTAAGAATTTGTTTCGGGGGCACCTTGTATTTATTTCAAGAAATTGATATTACACCATGCTAAAACTTAATTCAAATTACATCAGTTTTTGTAAAAATGTATTTGTTGTAAAAATACCGAATATGTTACACATCGTCGAGAGGAAATGCAGTCAAGTATTTGGAAGATTAGAAAAAATAAATGGAAAAAGCAAACAAAAATAGTAATTTGTAAACATTTTAGTGAAATAATGGTAGAAAAATAATATTGCTGTTTATTTGTTTTCTCAAAACATTGCGTACAATGTAACATTTCAATTTTCATTAGTGCTTTCTTGGTTTTGATGTGAAAATGAAACCACCTCTGCTTATTCACTGTACCAATGCAAGACTTTCTGCTGTGCTTTTAGACACCCCTTGGTATCATCACTGTCAAAGACAAAAGGGGATCATTACTCGAGCCCGACGTGCTCATATTATTCTCTTCTTAGTGAAGGATGAGTCGGGAATTCAAATTTCCGGGAGCAGGATATTCTCGACACTAGCACAGATCCCAAACTCGGGTTGTAGAAGCAGCAGGGGGGGGGGGGGGGGGGTTGCATGCCAGGATGGTCCATTCACGAATTCGTATTTTTTGTAACCACCGAAGGAATATAATACAAGCCCTTCTGTAAAAGTGAAAGTTCTATATTTTTTTCAGTAAGTCTTACATAAAATGATAAGTTACGTAACACGTGTGCGAAACGAGTGTGCATGTGTGAATGAAGTTTCGCACACAGGTCACAACGAGTCACAAGTTCGCCACAGACGTAACCACACAAACAATGTTATGCTGTAAAAGAAGTAGATAAGAGAAAATAGTGACTCCTCGCCTCCAGGGCCTACTTTAACTCTCATGTATGTCTTTGCATGCCTCTCGGGTGTATCATGGTGAGAATGGTAGCTTTACGTGGAGAGCTCTCGGGTTTGATACCCAGTCGAGGGGCAAAAGTAGAACTTGTAGCTTTCCTTTTCAGTTTCTATAGTGGTGTGAGGAAAGCAAAAGCACAAACAGGCCAAGTGTGCTAGATGTGTATTGGGAATGCCTCAGGCTCACGCTATGACTCCCTTACTCCAGAAATGGATTATAAATGAAAAAGAAACGGGACCCAGCCCTCGGAACACCGCTAGCTGTCAAAGTCGGATTAATCTGACACTGAATTACCAAATATATACATACATTTATGCTTTCGTGCCATATGAAATTGAGATCGTCTTAGGAGACGCGAACTTTAAAAGTTTAGAAAAAAAGTGAGGAATGCGGCGGTGTACTCACCTTCCGCCGCCACGTCGGCGATGGGCACGCCCTGCTTGTGCGCCATGAAGCCCAGGTACGTGAAGATGACGAAGCCCGAGAAGAAGCTGGTGAAACAGTTGACGGCCGTCGTCACCAGGCAGTCCCTGCACAGCACACAACAGCGCACCGTTCACACACGGCACAGGGAGAACGATGGCTTTGACTTTGCACGTCTACCAGATCAGTCGCCCAGAGACAAACCGCTACAAGGAAATGGGTGCAACTCTTGGCAGTACAACCAAGGCTACTAATGAGAGAAGTTTGTGGCACTCTGTTTCTCTCCGATGTAACGAAGAAGCATTCTGGGTTTTCCATGATACAAGGGGAAGGGTGTGATGCTGTTTGGTGACCGGGGACCGCAAGAATTGTCAAAAGCTCATGAGAACCTTAAAAAGGGGTGATGTAAGGTTTTAGATTGCACCAAATTTAACAGTTAATTATTTTTAGAGAATTATTTTAAAAATGGGTATTATTAGATAATGTTGTTTCTTAGAGGGTAATTTTATTCTATCATTAAATTTTTACAATGATTGTTAATCATCGATTTAGGTGGCTCAGAGAATCAATTGATGTCAGTGCAGTGCATCTGACCGGGATATCCAAAAGTTCGATTTTGATGGTGGCAGGATTTTTGACACTAGCTACATAACTAGGTTGAGTTCAGCCGCTGTCTGGAGGAGAATTCTAGCCCACGGCTGCTCTTATTGGAAGTTTTCTGTGGTTTCTCTTAAGCCGAATTACATTTATCAGGATTAGGATTCTATCCATGGACCTAGGAATCCCAAAAAAACCTACGCAGGATGTGAATGGTGCCTAAGTATATAGATGTTAGTAATTATATGCTAGATCTTCATAAAGGCCTAGGGACCTCAGATATTTTCTCATGTCTCTGGATATAGTCCCTAGAGCTCCAGTTACTACTGGGACAAACCTAATAATTCTTTTTCAGCCTTAACAGCTGTTTGGGGATGGCGTTATTACGTTATTCTCGCAGTGTCCCCCTTAGTGGAAGTGTCCCCCTTAAAGGAAGGTGGGGCAGCCCACCTTCCTTCGATGCCCCGAGGGAAAACTTTATTTGGAGGGAAGCTTTTCAGTTTTCTCGAAATAAAGAAAATCCACTAACTTCAAAATATTTACCGATATTTCATCGAAATGGTAATAACATGTTAGCTCGGTTAACAAGGATTAATGGTTTTTCTCAGGTGGCATACAAGAAATAAAATAAAAACCCTGGATTTTTTTATTTATTAGACCAGGCTTTTTCGCTAAAAATGTATTTTTACATGTTATTTTTAATTCTCTACGAGGATGAAAATATTTCAAAATTGAGAAACCGTTAGTGGTGTTCAAATTAGTTTTTGTGTTCTCGAACGCATTTGACACATTGAAATAGGTGCATCTCTGGGCGACGCCTGCTGCCTGGAACATCGCTGTGAAAGCACGTTTTGTAACAAATGGTACATGGTCTGGGTAGTATCTGAAGCTGAGTGAGCAGCTGATAGTATTATTTCCAATCCTGAAGTCTTTGTTGCTTTATTCGTTCAGTGGACATTGCGTGTTAATTGAGGAAAGTGCCGTTTTCCAATTGTAGTAGTGATTTGGCGCGTTCACTTGGAATGAAAATGAGTAATGAAGAGAGACTCATTTAACCCCTTGGCCTAAACTTGGCCATTGGAATTAGCGTTTTTTTACTAATTGCCAAAGTGGCGCGCTGCTTGGATTGTTTATTTTAATCTTTTCATTTTAGAAACACACCATATAGTTAAAGTGGTTCCAGAAATGTTAAGAAATAAGTAGAACATACTTATAGAACTGTAGCTGACTACAAGGTTAAAAGTAATGTGTGTAATTTTTTGTCTGGGGGCGAATTTAGAAAGTTTCAGACATCAGACATTTATGTAGTGAGCAAAATGACATTGAACAGAGTATTGATACGAGAAGTCGAACGTTACGGAATGAAATGAAAGTTTTGCATTGCTCCAAACAGGTCAATAAGGAATCGAAATTATTACGAAAAAATTATATTTAAGAAACAGTCACTGGCTTTACTTCTGAGGAAGCTGGTTGCATCCTGGAGTAGTTTTAGTAATTAATTAACATCTAACATCTGCAGTCGTCAATTTAGATTGATTGATTGTTAGTGATTCCGGGCGCGTAAACTGCTAAGGTAATTAGTCCTGAAAGTTTAGTGCATTTTTTTTCTCGGGTGGTAGCGACGATCTCCCCCGCTGGATGGTGAGATCCGGCGCCAACCTAGCGGGATTTTCTCCAATCAACCAGGTATGTCCCATGAGCGAGGAACCGCTCCAGCTAAGAAAAGCTCCATGCTCCCGACCGGTCTCCCGGCATGTCTGGTAGTGTAGAGCATACATATGTGGGTTTAAGGGGTGAGGAGAGGGCAAGGAAGAGGAAGAAAAGATTGCGCGTGGTCCCCGACTCGTTTGTTTTGGTACAGCTCCGGCATTCGCCTGTCATTGATCGGTGTATCGGAGAAACTAGTGCAACTACCGATCATAGCAGCCATTCGCTAGACTGAATGCGGCCTAGCTGAAAAGCTAGTGTCAGAAATCCTACCACCGGCGAGACTGGAACCTAAGACCTCCCGGTCAGAGGAACTGCAGTGACATCAGTTAACGTCCTGAACCAGCTCTCCCGGCCGTCGTCTTTGCCTATTTAGATGATAATAAAACTAATCATGAAAATGATAACATAATTAACAAACACCTTTATTTAGTTAAAAAAGCAGTTTAGAAAATAAAGGACAAAACGAGCGCTTCATGCATCAAGGCGGTAGCATCTCCTGGGGCGTGTCGTGTGTGGGCTCCTCTCCCGGAGCAGGTGCCGCTGACCCAGTGACCTCGAGGCTCACGCGCCGTCGCGCCGCGCACGCACGCATGATCGGGCGATAAATTCGGGGCGAAATTCGCCGCGGCGCGTGACGCCGCAATAACGCCCACTCCGACAGCGCCGCCTCGCCTCCCCCCCCCCGCTTCCTCCTTCCACTGCCAACCCCGCCTCCGCCTCACCCTGCCAACGCGGTTCCATCGCTTCTATCTCCGCTCCGAGTCCTCTACGTATTCTACGCCTCTTCCTCCCCCCCCTCCGCCCGCTCTCACGCCATCATCGCAAACGTGTCCTCCTTCGACCTCGCCGTACGCCCGAATCTCCGACGTGCGTCTGCCGCTTCGGCAGCCTCCGCCCCCTCAACGCTGTCGCCGCCCGTCCCGCCACCTCCGAAACCGCCGCCGTCGCCGCCACCCCCGCAACGCGGGGATCGCGACTCGCGCGCGTTGGCGCGTTCCCGAGCGCTCGCGCCTCATTTGCATGCGCTGGAATTTCTTTGTCGGCGGCGCCTCCGGACAGTTTATTGCTTCGAAAGCGGGCCCCGCCCCTCCCCTGCACCTCCTCCTCGACCGCCGCCGCTTTAATTTCTAGCCGAATAACACGACACATTCCGGCCGCGCCCTGCGCCCGCCCGCCCGCAGCTTCATTGAGTTGTATGGGGCAGGCGGCGCCTCCGCCGCGCAGACACGCGTTCATCAATCCGGCGACAGGGCGCGCCCCGCCCACCGCGACTCCCCGGCCTCGCCCCGCCCCGCCCCTCCCCTCTTCCGATGCCGCCGCCGCTAGCGCTGCCACCCGCCGCGCGGCCGTTATTAAGCGCCCCGAGGAGGCGGAGGCCGAAGAGAGCACCGTCCGGAATGCGCCTGCGGCCGCCGCCGCAGCAGCCGCCGCCGCTGGCCCACAGCGCGCGCCGTTAATTGCAGGCGCGGGGGAGGGGGTGTGGTTTGGGATCGAGGAGGAGAGAGGGATTGCGAAGCTCGATGCCGTCGGAGCTCCTTCGTTCCTCCGATTCTTCCAGTTGGCGCCAAGTGCTGCTGGTGTCGGGTGACATGCGTTTTGTTTTAACTGCTGGGGAATTCACGCAAATTGTAGATGGGATAGGGATACTACCGATCCAAGTCGATTGGTAGCAGATCGCGGTTCTGAGATCCCGGTTTTGAGTTATGTGAGACGTGTTTACGAAGGTGTTAATGTTTATTAAAAATAATCGTGGAGTAAAACGTGAGGGGGCGTGATGTGACACGGTTTGTCACCGATCCACCACGTTTGTAACATGAACGAATAGTACAAATCGTTCTAATTTTTCTAAATTCTTAATTGTCCGAGAGCGTCAAATGTATTATTGATCCAGGGTCTCTCAGCAACGGGAAACGAATACATAAAAGATGACCGGCAGCATCTCTAAAGAAACTGACGAACACGAAACATGATGTATTGAATTTTTAAACGTAAAACTAAATTACTGGCAGTTAGATAAGTACATAATTTATTTCTTGGTCTGAAAGTGCGAGTTCATTTATTCTTGATAACTCCTTTTATTATCGTGACTGCGGACTGCAGACGACATTGGCGCCAATAATAATTCTTTGAAGGATTGAATAATCAGATGTGTTTCCATAAGAGACACACGATTTTTATAAGGTCTAGAATAATACCAGTGCAAGAGAAAGTGAAATTTCTCTAAAATTATCTTCATTTTTATAAATTATAGAGCATCAATAGACATTTAAATACCACACCTCTGTCCAGAGGTAATACTCTGAATAATTGCTCGAAGTGTTACTCTAGAGCTTATCCGTCGGGTTACATGCCATTTAATCTCTTTTTATATAAAATATAACCCTCAAAGCATTATCCAAACATCGCATTGGAGTCTCAGTGATTTGTATTTAAGTATTTCAGTCAATATTTCCCACGTAGTTGTAATCATTTATGGATTTATGGATTGGATTACGAACGTTTACATTAATAACAGGAATAATGATTTAGTAGTATGATCAAACTAGAAATACTCACTTAAAAATGATGAAACTGACGGAATTTAGAAATGTATTATGAAAGTTCTGAATCGCACCAGTGCGCGATAAATTTCTCTCAATGCCTTCTAAGGCTAAACTTCAGGAAGTGCAGTGTGTGTTTCCGGACACATACACAAATGCCTCCCAAATCTATCAGTGGTGCTTCGGGTCTCGAAAAAGATTTTTGGTAATGATGTTGCAATGAGACATTGGATGAAACGGGATTAGAAAATCGCATAGTACTTTTGCAATATCTCTAAATCACGCATCACTTTGAAGAAGAAGAAGAAGAAGAAGAAGAAGAAGAAGAAGAAGAAGAAGAAGAAGAAGAAGAAGAAGAAGAAAAACGAGAGAGAAATCAAGAATTAATTCAGAAAGAATGTAACAGTTGTGGTCAAAGGGTAAATGTCTAAACCTACATAATTAAGAACTTTCATTACAGAACTGTTATTTGATAATATGAAATTCGAAATCACTCGTCTTAGAAGTATATTATATTTAAATCCTACTTAATGCCGACGTACTCTGTACCCATTATGTATTGATATCCCCGTGCGCCGTCACTATTTGTGATGCAAGACCATTTCATGTAAGATACATTATATTATCGCCCAAGAAGCTCAAATGTTTCTTTCAGCCCTGCGAGGCCACATTTCTTATTCACCACACATTCTTCACCACAAGAATACAAATGCAATTGGTAATTTTAGTTTCGGTCTTTAAAAAGGAATTTTGACAGGCTCTGAACTAGATGAGCTCCAAAACAGCATCGCTCTACGACATACATTCTGCCGCCTCCTGACAATGTCTTGGGTGTATTAATTCAGCAAGTAATTCTCTGATTAGAGTAGTTTTTATGCGTGGTTTGGTTTGTTCCAATCTCAACACTAAATAAAATATTGTAATAATTTATACAAATCATGTCAAAAAGCTTGCGGGAATATTAATTCAAATCCTCTGCTAGAGACATTCTGAGTGAGATATCCCGTAGCCACCGAATATTAAAAAGCCCTCACAATTCACTTCCTAGATTCTTAAAACGAAGAGCACTCTTATCTCAAGGGATTACATGACAAGTGAAGATACTGAAGAAGACAATTTTATTTGCGACCACGAAGTTCCACGTGGACGCCTAATTTTATCGAAAGATGTTCACCCGGGGCAGTGTAAGGGGCCTAATTAGCTTTGGCGACAACTTGAGGGCCATCAAGTTTTGAAACGAAGATATTTTGATTTTCACCCGCGATTTTTAAATTGACGAATGATCGAAATTCTCTTGTCCAGTTGGATTGGTATTTCTTTAATTTTTCCCTCTTCGTTTTTTAAGGTTTTGAGCTCAGGAATTAGTTAATCAACGTACGCAATTATTTTGGAACAATTTATACCAAAGTTATTAATACAAAAGTATAATTAATTACTAATGATATATTAATTAAAAATATTTATTTACATTAGTATTATGTGTCTGATATTTTTGAATTCACCAAAAATTATTTATAAGCATAATAAAAACCTCAAAACGTAGAAATATAGTTCTGTTTTCGTTTAGCTATCTAAATATGTTCATTAATTCCATGAACAATCGATGATTTTATTTAATGGCTCGCGTGCAATTAAAACATAACCAAAAATCAGAATTTAGAAAAACAATCAAAATCGTTTAATTAAGTCGCTATAACACAGACGTGGCGAAAGTATTTTCAGTCGTTCATGAAACAAAAATAATTCACATCACAGATTACGTACTTACAACTACATACAACCAATGAATGAATAAAACAAAATTGGTGAAGTAAACGTTGGTTTCACACTAGCTGACTAATAGAAAAACATAAAAT
Source organism: Gryllus longicercus (assembly GCA_038098605.1). Taxonomy (NCBI): domain Eukaryota; kingdom Metazoa; phylum Arthropoda; class Insecta; order Orthoptera; family Gryllidae; genus Gryllus; species Gryllus longicercus. Next base: position 622,785 of record JAZDUA010000471.1, on the reverse strand, counting down.
ATTTGACATGAATAAATAAAATATTTTACATATAAAAAATTGTTCTTAGCATATTACAAATGTAGGAATATATACACAACAGATGCGTCTACCCGTTCTAAAAAGTACGCCAACAAAACTGAGTCGGAAGTGACTCGTTTTCTTTTTGCTTTTGAGAATACATCTTGCATTCTCTCTCACACCTATCTTTTCGTGTGAAGTAATGTTTTCACGACTGTGTCAGCTTCTCATATTTCGGAATATATTCAATGTCGTCCATTAGCAAACATTTCTTTATCCTCTGTCACTATGGTGATCATAAGAACACGATGCAAGGATTACTAAAATAAGTATTTTTCAGAAGCAATACCACGTCTAAAAGTATACCCCGAATGGTAACGATGTGCATTCATTTCTCAAATTGTAAAACATTTTTAAAAGAAAACTAAATAATATTGAACGTAACACGTAGAAAAGGGGTAACATACGCATTTGAAGATTCAAATCGACAATGTTTGCGTTTCAGATAATTGCAATGTTCCAAGAGAGGTTGATAGCAACAAGGACACCCTAAAACATTTTTTCTGCCAATTCTCCTTCAAAACCTGTTGCAACTTCTTAAGATTGTAAAAAGGTAAAGTTAAAATAATGTAGAAAAACGTTAAAATAGTAAGCAATAATAAAAGAACGAGTACTATCAACAATAAATTTATTGGTATGAGAGTTAAATATTACTCACTTCCCCCTTGCTCTTTAACCTTGTGTACATTTGAATAAATGAGTAAATGTGTGCACAAACTATGAAAGAGAAGTCGTAGGCTTCCGCGGTCAGAGTGATGCCATCACAGTCTTTGGAGTCGCGTCTCCCGAATAGTCAAAAGGATTCGTGAATACTATGAAGTTTTCATTGCTTAGTGCCATCGCTATCAAATACAAATAATTAACTTTCAGCTAATTTATTTAAGTATTATGTTAAGTTTAGGATTAATCAATGATATTTATAATTTATTTTTTACACAAATAAGATATGTCTGAATATCATCTGCTTGCTATTCAGAGAGCAATGTGTAATACACTGAAGAGCCAAAAAACTGGTACACCTGCTTAATATCATGTAGGGTCCCCGCGAGCACGCAGAAGTGCCGCAACACGACGTGGAATGGATGCGACTTAAGTCTGAAGTAGTGCTGGAGGTAATTGACACCATGAATCCTTCAGGGACGTCCTGGAAGTTAGCAGGACCATTTCATCCAATCACAAAACTGCATAGTACATAATTTGCCGCTTTTTTGCCGTTCTTAAGATGTGGAAAAAAAAATTTGCCGCGGGTCATTTTCTCAAAAAAATCTGTGGCCTGCTAACTTCCAATGGAAGTTAGCAGGACCACATCTCTAAATCAGCTACTATTGTAAGTATATACCCAAAATTATACTCCAAATTTGCCGATTTTTATTTATAAACGATTAGTGAAAAAATCAAACTGATATCTCAATTCCTTCAAAAAATATTGCCAAAAAACCAAAAAATAAAAGATGCGCTACTTTTGCAAGCGCCGTCGAAGAAGGAAAGACACATCCGCTGGCATTCATCCGCCGTAGCAATTCATACTCAACGCCAAAATATGCCGCAAACACGGGCTAAACATAATCAGTAATCAAAACTTTTGCCGCGGACCGGTTATATTCAATTACCTGGGTTCGAATCCCAGAGTTTGCCTCATACAACAGCTCTGCGAAATTTAAAATGCCCGCTCCTCCTAATCTAACAGCCATAACAATTCATACTCTGCGCCAAAATTTGCCGTAATTAAGTGCTTAATATAAACTATAATAAAAAAATTTGCCGCGGACCGGTTAATTTCAATTACGCGGGTTCGAATCCCGCAATGCCCCTGTAAGGAACGTCCGGCGCAGGTAATGAAGACCATACCTCCTGAACATGCAGCCATAACAACTCATAATCGGCACCAAACTTTGACGCAATCAAGTACTAATTACAATCCGTAACAAAAGAATATTCTCCGGACCAGTTAGACTATTGTATAGGGGTTCGAATCCCAGATTTCGCCTTCCTACGAGAGCCCTGAACACGTGAAGAAGTCCGAAAGTTAAGAAGCCCGTTTCTACTAAACTATCAGCCCTAACAATTCATACTCTACGTCAAACTTTGAAGCAAACAAGTACTAAATACAATCGGTAACAAAAAAATTTGCCGCGGACCGTTTAGATTATATTATCTAGGTTCGAATCCCAGATTTCGCCCTCTTACATGAGCTCTGCGAAAGTTAAGAAGCCCGTTCCTCCTAAACTATCGGCAATAACAATTCATACTCTACGTCTTAATTTGATGCAAACACGTATTCAATAAAATCTGTAACAAAAATATTTGCCGCGGACCGGTTAGATTATATTATCCCGGTTCGAATCCCAGATTTCGCCCTCTTACATGAGCTCTGCGAAAGTTAAGAAGCCCGTTCCTCCTAAACTATCGGCAATAACAATTCATACTCTACGTCTTAATTTGATGCAAACACGTATTCAATAAAATCTGTAACATAAAAATTTGCCGCGGACCGGTTAGATTATATTATCCCGGTTCGAATCCCAGATTTCGCCCTCTTACATGAGCTCTGCGAAAGTTAAGAAGCCCGTTCCTCCTAAACTATCGGCAATAACAATTCATACTCTACGTCTTAATTTGATGCAAACACGTATTCAATAAAATCTGTAACATAAAAATTTGCCGCGGACCGGTTAGATTATATTATCCCGGTTCGAATCCCAGATTTCGCCCTCTTACATGAGCTCTGCAAAAGTTAAGAAGCCCGTTCCTCCTAAACTATCGGCAATAACAATTCATACTCTACGTCTTGATTTGATGCAAACAAGTATTCAATAAAATCTGTACGTGGAGAAAATGTGAAGAAAGAATTTGGAGCGGTTTTTGAGAAAAAATATTTAAAAAAATTAAAAATTGCGTACCTCGAGGAAAATTACTACTTTTTTCGAAAAATTAAACATTATTTCAAGATGTTTGTTTAAAAAACAGATTTCATTAAGGAGAACAACTTAATCTTCAATATTTTAGATGAAGGAAGACACCTAAAAAATTGCACTTTTGCAATTTTCTAAAAATCAGGGTTTTAAACGAACATGGCACCTGCACCACACTCTCACTTTTACGCTATCCGAGGATAACATTTAATTTAAAAAAATATGGAGTCATTTTTTAGAAAATTGTGAAAATGTTTATAAAGTCTTGGGGAAAATATCTTAAAAAATTAAAATATAGTTTTGAAACTTCCTCAGCCGTTCGTTCAGGGCGATCGGGTAATATCAATCTTGAAGAAAATCGGCTTAGACTGGTCTTGTAATGGCCAGAGACTTTTTGACCAGTTGGCTTTTAGCCCCTAAATTAAGACGTTTTGCCGTCAAGCGATTGTGAAGGACCCACTAAAAAACGATTCCATCTTCACCGCGAGTTAGAGGAAGAAATTTACTACGAATATATGTAAGACTTACGTTATCAGAAACCGTCGATTAGAGATTTTCTGTCGGAAACTCGCAGTTTTCCGAGGCACGATTGCAATTACATTCGTAAGGGCGAGAAAGTTAAAATATATCAAACCATGGTTCAATGTGTTCTCTACGTTCTTGCTTTATATGTTTGTATATTACTTTCTCGTGTTCGTACATATGCACGTAATTCATTATGTAGAGCTGGGGAAAATGGATATCCGTAGCTAAAGGGAAATAACCTCTCTCAAGCTGGCTAGCCACCTATAGCGGACCACAAGAAACCACATGCCATCGTTTAATACTAATTAATTACTCGTTAATTATCATAATTTTAAATTAATTACGCCAGCCATTTTAAAAAAAATCAAGAGTCAGCTAGCTTCAACCTGAAGCTAGCTAGCCACGATACCAAATAACACAGAAAATATCAGAAAAATTTAACAACAATAAATAAATTAACTACTATTTAATTACTCCATTTTGCCGTTATTATCAAACGTAATTGTTTAAAAAATTTTAAAATATCTACAAAAAGAAAATTTATGTACGAAAGCGATGGAAAAATTCTTAAAACTACATTTTACCGGCAACCCCCAAAATTTCTACCACCACATTGTTCCTATCTCTTTACATTTATTGATTAATAAGCTTCAGAATTAATAACTGTAGGCAATTGTTTAAAAAGAAACGCAAAACTTTACACAGGCTAAATGAAGTACCATCAATAAAAACTAAAAAAATTCACAGTAAATAAACTAACTGGCGGAATCCAGAAATACTGCACAAGTACTTTCACAAGACACCAATTGAGTTATTAAAAGGTTGTTTAAACTAATTACGCTGGCCAGTTGTTTTAAAATCAGCCAACGTTTCGCACCAACATTGCATTCAGTCACAATTTTTTGTTTTAATCTTAAAACTACATTTTACCTGCGATCCATAGAATTACTAAATGAGTTTTGTTACAAAAACTTAATATTTATAGATGAAATTGTTCCAGAATTAATTACTTTTTGCAATTTTTATAAAGAAGGTGAAATCCAAAAATTCATATTCCATTTCTTGCTTTTTTCCTTTCAATTAGGTATGTTTGCAAGTACTGATCTTTCACACCTACCCCTCCTATGTATATATTGTAATGTAGAATGTACGTGGGTTTTTGAATTTCTTCTTTACTCTTTGTAATGACTGTTTCAAATTCATTCTCATGTTAGGTGCTTATCATAGAAACAGCCTTTTTAATCATCCATTGCAACACTGAAACGGGGCCCGAGTGTTGGGCGATAGTCACCTAGCTTCAATTAATTTTTCAGAAATATTTTTGGAATTTTTTTTCTGTTCAAACGTAATGTTTGTACACAATCTGTTTCTGATAACGTAAGTCTTACATATATTCGTAGTAAATTTCTTCCTCTAACTCGCGGTGAAGATGGAATCGTTTTTTAGTGGGTCCTTCACAATCGCTTGACGGCAAAACGTCTTAATTTAGGGGCTAAAAGCCAACTGGTCAAAAAGTCTCTGGCCATTACAAGACCAGTCTAAGCCGATTTTCTTCAAGATTGATATTACCCGATCGCCCTGAACGAACGGCTGAGGAAGTTTCAAAACTATATTTTAATTTTTTAAGATATTTTCCCCAAAACTTTATAAACATTTTCACAATTTTCTAAAAAATGACTCCACATTTTTTAAAATTAAATGTTATCCTCGGATAGCATAAAAGTGAGAGTGTGGTGCAGGTGCCATGTTCGTTTAAATCCCTGATTTTTAGAAAATTGCAAAAGTGCAATTTTTTAGGTGTCTTCCTTCATCTAAAATATTGAAGATTAAGCTGTTCTCCTTAATGAAATCTGTTTTTTAAAGAAACACCTTGAAATAATGTTTAAATTTTCGAAAAAAGTAGTAATTTTCCTCGATGTAGGCAATTTTTAATTTTTTAAAATATTTTTTCTCAAAAACCGCTCCAAATTCTTTCTTCACATTTTCTCCACGTACAGATTTTATTGAATACTTGTTTGCATCAAATTAAGACGTAGAGTATGAATTGTTATTGCCGATAGTTTAGGAGGAACGGGCTTCTTAACTTTCGCAGAGCTCATGTAAGAGGGCGAAATCTGGGATTCGAACCTAGATAATATAATCTAAACGGTCCGCGGCAAATTTTTTTGTTACCGATTGTATTTAGTACTTGTTTGCTTCAAAGTTTGACGTAGAGTATGAATTGTTAGGGCTGATAGTTTAGTAGAAACGGGCTTCTTAACTTTCGGACTTCTTCACGTGTTCAGGGCTCTCGTAGGAAGGCGAAATCTGGGATTCGAACCCCTATACAATAGTCTAACTGGTCCGGAGAATATTCTTTTGTTACGGATTGTAATTAGTACTTGATTGCGTCAAAGTTTGGTGCCGATTATGAGTTGTTATGGCTGCATGTTCAGGAGGTATGGTCTTCATTACCTGCGCCGGACGTTCCTTACAGGGGCATTGCGGGATTCGAACCCGCGTAATTGAAATTAACCGGTCCGCGGCAAATTTTTTTATTATAGTTTATATTAAGCACTTAATTACGGCAAATTTTGGCGCAGAGTATGAATTGTTATGGCTGTTAGTTTAGGAGGAGCGGGCATTTTAAATTTCGCAGAGCTGTTGTATGAGGCAAACTCTGGGATTCGAACCCAGGTAATTGAATATAACCGGTCCGTGGCAAAAGGTTTGATTACTGATTATGTTTAGCCCGTGTTTGCGGCATATTTTGGCGTTGAGTATGAATTGCTACGGCGGATGAATGCCAGCGGATGTGTCTCTTCTTCTTCGACGGCGCTTGCAAAAGTAGCGCATCTTTTATTTTTTGGTTTTTTGGCAATATTTTTTGAAGGAATTGAGATATCAGTTTGATTTTTTCACTAATCGTTTATAAATAAAAAGCGGCAAATTTGGAGTATAATTTTGGGTATATACTTACAATAGTAGCTGATTTAGAGATGTGGTCCTGCTAACTTCCATTGGAAGTTAGCAGGACCACAGATTTTTTTGAGAAAATGACCCGCGGCAAATTTTTTTTCCACATCTTAAGAACGGCAAAAAAGCGGCAAATTATGTACTATGCTGTTTGGTGATTGGATGAAATGGTTCTGCTAACTTCCAGGACGTCCTTCAGGGCTGTCCTCAAACTCGTAACAGTACGAAGGGGTGGAGTTATCATCTGAACAGAACGTTGCAAGTCATCACAGGTATGCTCAATGATGTTCATGACTGGTGATTTTGGTGGCCAATGAAAGTGTTTAAGTTCAGAGGAGTGTTTCTGGAGACGCTCTAGCAGTTCTGGTCGTGTGGGCTGTCATATTGTCCTGCTGAAATTGCCCACGTCCTTTAGAATGGACATTAATGGGTGCAGGGGATCAGACAGGATGTCGTGTCACCTGTCAAAGTCGTATCTAGACATATCAGCGGTCCAATATCACTCCAACTACACATGCTCCATAACATTACACAGCCTCTATCAGATTGAACAGTCCCTTGTTGATATGGCAGTCCCCTGAACAGTCCCTTCTACCAGCTCGAAACAATGTGAAACGAGACTCGTCAGACCAGGCAACGCATTTTCAGACATTAACTGTCCAATGTCGGCGTTGACGGGCCCAGGGGAGACGTAAAGATTTGTGTCGTGCTGTCATCAAGGGTACACGAGTGGACCTTCTGCTTCGAAACCATATCAAGAATGTCTTGTTGAATAGTTAGAACGCTGACACTTATTGATGGTCCATCATTGAAATCTGCAGCAATTTTCGGAAGGATTGCACTTCTGTCACGTGTAATGATTCTCCTCAGACGTCGTCCGTCCTGTTCTCGCACGATGCCACAGCGATGTCAGAGGTTTGATGTTTCACCTGATTCCCTATATTCACGGTACACTCGTGAATGGTCGTACAAGAAAATTTCATCCGGACCTCGGAGATGGTTATGCTCCATTTCTATTGCGCCGACCATAACACCACGTTGAAACTCACTTGAATGTGATAACAGGCCATTGTAGTAGTAAGCGATCCAACAACTGTGCCATACTTTGATTGTCTTATTTAGTCGTTGCCGACCGGAGAGCCGTATTCTGATTGGTTCCAGATCTCTGTATATCAATACGCATGGCTGTACCGGTTTTAACTCTTCCGTGTAGTTATTTTTCGAGGAAAGTTTCAAGAGTTTAACCTGTAATTTATGTCTGTTTCTGAGCTCATATTGTAGGCAGTTTGGGTACTTAACAAACCACAATCTGGAAAAGACTAAAGTGTATATTTCAAGGGGCCTGAAAATTGAATCATCAAGATTCCAACGCTAAGAGAAATATAGAATTCCAAAGATTTTTTCCACCAATTTCATTAATTAAAAAATATCTTCAGAAAAAGAATCAACGAATGTTTAATTTATCAGTGGAAACAAACATTTATTAGAATGCCGCTGATTTGAAATATTGAAACTATTTTGTTTTTCTGGTTCGTCCACCCCCAAAAGTTAGTACAGTGTATACAAATAGAGCATAAATGTACAATTCATATGTATATATAATGTTATAATATGTTATACATAATATGTTTTATTTGTTTTATATGCACTATAAAATGAGCAATTAAGTAATTAAATTTATCGATGTTCATGAATTAAAATCAAAATATTTATTTAGAATGTAGTAGGCTTCGATATTGTCTTCTACAATCGGAATTAGGAGACAATACCATCCTTCGAAATCATGCTAGACACTTTTAGGCAAAAACATTTCTGAACAGAGAGTTGGGAAGTTATTTTTCAGTTCGTTATCTCGTTACTTTTTAACACAGTGCAAAAGGTCGATAGGGGATTTTATGCCATTTGGTGGGAATGTCGCCAGTAGGGCTTGTTCGATAAGGACTACAGTTCCGGCTTTTCAGTGTTATGAGGGGCGAATTATACTTGTCCGTCAAACAAATGTGTACAACGGGTTGCATCATGAATGCAGTCAGGATTCGGGACAAGCTGTGCGAGAACCCAATTTTTCAGAACCCAATTTTTCATTCTCATTGTTTTCTCAATATCAAACCTTTACCATATTCTCTGCGTATTTCCTAACTTATAAGCCTCAAGGATATGTAAAAATTACCTGCCATTCTTTTAATTGAGAAGCAATTGTCTATGAATTGTAATTATCCACTAGTTGAACCCAAGCGATTACATTGCACAGCAAGAGTAGAATTTATACAATAGAAAATCCAAATGATATTGTTTCATAAAGTTCTGTATTTATTATCGAATACTCTTGAAATAAAATTCCAGAATTTACTGCTTCTAGAATAATTCAAATTGTATTGATTATTAAAACAGGAAATTATATATAAATTAATATAATTATATATATATATATATATATATATATAAACAATTGTGGGGGAACCAATGCTAGAAAGCGTTATATCTACTTTAACTCAAAAATGTAATCCATCACAAATAATTATAATCACTGGGCATTTGGGTAAAATGACACATACTACAGAGGATTGTAGGCAATTGCGTTTATATGGATTGTATACGCGTTCCTTCACAATTACATCACTCAATCTTCATAAAAAAACATTTTTAAAAATTGCTACCATCGCTTCGCTAGCTATAACAGGTTTGCTCGCGCTATAAAATGTCGACTATTTTTGATAGATTGATTGCAAGTCGCACAACAAAACGACCAAAAACAACTTCAGGTATTTGGCTTTGGAAATGAGGTAATGAAATGTCAGTCAATGAGCGTTCATTACATTAGTTATAAGATGTTAAAATTTAGTATTCATACTACAAAACTGGTAATTATATTATCTATATAATTAGTGAATAGTTCTAATATCTTGAGCAATATTAATTAAAGAAATCAATTTTTGGGCAAAATTGTGAAGTTAATGTTTCAAAATAATCAATTCAAAACTTTTAAAAATCTTTTCATGAAGCTGATAACTTTTGTGAGTGGCTTCAAGACGGACCAAAATAAAATTGCTATATTATCTCGGTAATTAGTTTTACAAAACAGTTCCGTTGGAACTAATGTTAAAATTCCGTGTCCTAATTATAATAAGTTGTAATAGCTTATATATTTTTTGCAGCACACTGAATATGCAAGGCATCATTTCAGTTTCATAAGGCATTATTCATTCAGTATATTTACTAATGTTAAATGAAGAAATTATCCACAATATTATTTTGCGTTTACTGAAACTAACATTCTTAATTTTTAAGTATTTAAAAGTAAGCAGTATTGGGCATTATGATTGAGGCAAGCACTGAAGAAAATAAAATATTAAATTGAACACGATTCTTCTGAAACTAAATTGAAACTTAGAGAAAGAATTTATTAGTTTTTTTTCGAAGATTTAATGCATAAACATTATTAAAACATTAATAATATACCGAATTTAATTTCTTTTCTATACCTGCGATGCTTTTACAAAAGATTTCATTCCTTATTTTGGTAAATCATGAAAGAGTAGAGAGAAGGCATTTGTACTCGTGTGAAATATAACATGCCGTCGCAAATCTCCAGAAATACCATTGCAGATAGTTGTTGGAATACACATTGGATAGTGGCTGGAAAAATTGCGTATTTAAAACTCACCTGAGGCAATTGTTGTGGAAAGTGTTGTACGAAGCGTATGAGAGGTGAACGCCGAACCCGGCGCCCACGGAGTAGAAGATCTGCACGGCTGCATCTAACCAGACCTACGCAGCCAACAGAACACACAACACACGTGAGAATTGACTAGACAAAATGAATGAGAAACATTGCGTAGTCGTGCAAGTAGAGCGTGTGCCATCCATTGGGGTCTCGTACTCTGAAAAGAGCGTCAGCTGAAGGGCAATGAGCGATAAGTGGATGAGTAAATAAGTGAATGTGTGAGTGAATTAATACTCGAATGCATGCATGCATGCATGAGTGTCTGAATGCGTGCATGCTTGAATGAGTGAACCAGTGAATAAATGAATAAACGTTGCTCTGCTAAGTTTGCTTTGGGGGCTAGTTGCCCGCAGGAAACACGAAAACCAGAAGAGGTCGACGTTGACGGGCCAACTAGCAAAAGAAACAAGCAGAATTCTCTCTTTTACCCACCTTGAACGATAGAACGTGCCTTAGCACGATGTGGATATGGCACGATGTGGGTATGGGGGTGATCTACTCAGTCTTATATGCTCAAATTTAAGGTGTTTCTATTCGCACATGCATTTTGTGGATGTGCGTGATTTGACGTTGCCTCATGAGGTGCGTTCAGTAAGAACGTTTCCATACGTAAAGAAAGAAAACACTATTTATTGACAATATATTCTAGCACCTAAAGATATGTTGCACCATTTCCCCACACAATCACTACCAGAATTGACACGATTGTCATTCCATGGGTATTAAAATTTGTTTGAGCACAATGCTGACCGGACAGGATTTTTTAGAGGTGGAAGAAAGTATGGAATTCGCTGGGGATAAGATCCGAACTCACGCGGTTCGACTCACAACCGATCTTCTGCCGCTGTTTGGCTGAGAGTTGTTTAATCATCCATTCAAATGTTTTCTAATTGTATTACGAGTACGTGAATTGCAAGTTCTCTATGGTGAATATCAACAAAAGGTCCTAGGGTTGGAGTCCCAATATCTGAAGAAGAATTCACATGTCCGGATCGGTACTTTTACGTGGTACTTCAATTTATAATTGCTTGACCTTAAATATACATAAAATAACGCATCTTATTTACTTTGTTACTGTTGCGATATTTTAATATGTTTGAAAGAAATGAAACTTATTCTAGGCTTCAATTTGCGGACTAATCCATGAGTCGTTCTTCTGCCTTCTCTCAGTTGCCTCACAGTCCGGCAAGTGCCCGTAATTACTTTGTCAAGGAATCCCAGCGCGATACAGACTTAAAAGCTTTAAATTCACCTGAACGTTTTCGTGTTTCTAACATCGCCCTCTGAAGGGAGTGCGAGAACTGAGGATTTGTTCTTCCACGAAATCCAGCGCGGTGAGGAGGCCGCGTTTCCGAGGACAACATGCGAATTTCCCCTCACTCCACTCCCTTCGTACCGGCTGAGTTGGCTCGCAGGCAGTGTTACCGTTGTATTTTCAGTGAATATGCACGGAAGGTCCTAGAGTTTAAGGGCAGATATATGAAGGAGAATTATTGGGGCTGGCTGCTCTGATAGGTACTTTTTATGCGGTTTCTTCGAACAATACCAGACGAATACTGGAGCTGTACCTTGAAAACCAGGCCAAGAAACGCGCACGACCTTTTTCTTCTTACATCCTTGTCCCTTCCTTCCTCACATACACACCCATGCTTACACGTATTCACTACCCTACCACATAAGTCAGGAGATCAATCGTGAGCTTAAAGCTAGACTCGTCTGGGTTGGTGTTCACATTTCAAAGAGGAATAAATACCGCGACCTTCTATAATATAACATGTACTACATTAACGACATTAATGAATAGTACTGTTGACGCGCCAGGAAACTCCATTCAATCAATCAATCAATCAATCAATCCATTTCCATCGTATCATTCCCTCCAACTTTTTCCTCTGCACACTTTCACCCTTATTCCTTAGCATATTTTGTCACTCCCCTTCAATAATGGCACCTTGTCCGTTAAGCAAATATTCTTCCTGCCACGTGAAATCTCTCTCGTAGCTCTCTCACTCGTTTATGGGAATTTGCTTTGAGAGAAAATGTGCAGGTAAGATTTGTTCACGCGTTTCAGCTGATAAAAACATGCTATAGATGCAAAGATGCTGTAGATTAAAAGCATACAAATAATATTAATATAATGTAATAAGATATTAAAATTATTGAATATTATATTTCCTTAACTTCACTATTTTTTGTGTTTTAATGCGATGAACAACACATTATAGAAAAATGTTTAACAGTACATTAGAACATAGTAGGCAGAGTAACACCATAGGAATCCAACAATTTTGATTACATTCCATAGTCCACTAGATACTGGCGCTGGCCGCACTCGTGCTGAGAGCACTAAATAGAGGAGTGTTAAGTGGTGTATCCGCATTTTGATATATTGCTGTATTGTCATATGGCGCGTGAAATATTTTTAGAGCCTGCCGGCACATAATGTACAGTTCACACACAGATTCTTGGCACATTTGCTAACGAGATGTCGAATCACATAGAGTATATGCACATCTATCGGCAATTGTTGCGTTTTTAATCATGCTATAATAGGTAATTTCCTATTAAGTGCGCGAAGTCGTTCTTTCTTTTCATGGTTGAGATTAAAGTTTATTGTAGAGACTGTAGGTGAGACCGTCATTCACGAACTATGAACAGCATTTTTTCGACAACTATAAAAATGATATTTGAAAAAGTTTGTAATTTTAAATTGAAATGAGGTGTTTCATATATTGGAAAATGCCCGAAGAAGGACGCCGAAGCATTACTAAGGGATACGTCTGTTTATCAGTTGTATTTCCATGACTAAAATACTTTTTTCACGGCAACAGGACAGTAATCTTGGCAACAGTCTTTTTTAATGGAAAATAAAAATTGCTACTTTACGTACTGATAGTATCCACCTTTTTTGTATAGTTGTAGAATAAATAATTACACTTTGAATATGGCGATATCAATTGAAAGTGTAAATAATATTTATAACATTCCTTGAAAACGTAACGTGTTTTATAATTTGTATAGGCAAAGGAGGAGGCCGCTCGCCTTTAAACATTTACTATTCATGTATTTGTAAAGAAGTTTGCGAGCATATTTAATTTATTTCAGTGGTATAAGATAGTATTTTGTTTATTATTCATGAACACTTTGCATGTTAGTTTTTGGGAAACTATTTTGTCTGCTTTCGTTCAGCAGCATTTTCCCCTTAGTGCCATCCTAATCCAGCATCACACCTCTTTTCACTCCCCTTGATGTCCTTGCATTTTGCTTCTTTCTATTTCGTTGCCTTACACCTTAGCAAAATACCTCACTCAGCCCCATCGGCCGACCGTTCTTCTAGAGCTTCCTTCTTCTCCGTTCCGCCCCGCTCTCATCCGCCCCGTTCCGCGTCTCCCCGCCCTGCCCCGCCCCGCGCCTCCCCGCTCCGCCCACCCCATTTCGTACCGTCCTGTCCAGTCCTACTCCGTCCCACCAGGCATGTCCCGTCCCGTCACGTCCCGGCCCGCTCGACCCGTCCAGTTCACTCCCACCCCGTCCTACCTGGCCTATATCGCCCCGCCCAGTCCTATCTGGCGTATCGCCCCGCCCACTCCCGCTCTGTCCCTGCTCCTCCCCGCTCCGTCCCCGCTCCGTCCCTGCTCCTCCCCGCTCCGTCCCTGCTCCTCCCCGCTCCGTCCCTGCTCCTCCCCGCTCCGTCCCTGCTTCTCCCATTGCTCCCCCATCCTGCGCGTGGGCCTCAGTGAGATGTGGCCAATATCCGGCGCTGTCAGAGCCACGTCAAGTGCAGGCAGAGGCCCCAAGCTAGGAGCACTCGTTACCCGCCATTGAGACACGGATTTTTCATTCATCTAAGCTCATCTTCATCGTCAAACCAAACCCTGCAAGGCCACATATTTTTGTTTCTTTAGTCTATCTCAAACCTCGAAACACCCGTTAACTACTTCGAATAGCAACTGAGAAACTGGGTTACCCAAACGCATATTTTTAATCGTTTTTCTAATTTGTTATTGTGTAGTTTAATTTTTAAGTACCTGTAATGTCTTAATGAAGAATCCCCAAATTTTTTGCTATAGCTTTATGACGGCTTGATTTATACCTAGGGTTCTTCCTTAATAATCTTTCTGTGGTGTGTTTGTAACGTGTTTCACAGTTATGTGAACAGGAGAAGTTGATGAGAGTATTGTTGTGGACTTGACTTCGAAGTTATACTATACTGTTAACCAAAAATGATGCAACATCTCAAATAATGGTTAATATTAGTAACCAAAACATTATTATAAAATTTAGGACAAATATATTAAGTTTAAATAGAATTACTCTTGAAATTGATAGGATTTAAAAACCTTGGGAGATATGTTAAACACATTTTTTGGGGTTCATTTTACAAAGACAAACTGTATAAAATTGTATTTACAAATCAACATTATCTCCATCAACATGATTACATTTGTTCGCTGAGCTTGTGATGGTCCTAGAGGAACTGTTGAATGAAAATATTATTTTTCAATAATAAGAAACATTGAGGGGTGCTACAGAATCGCATAGAATTGCTCGTTATAGTTACTCGTTTTCTATTCTCTTCAACGTCTTAAAGACCACTAAGGCCTCTCGCATTACTTACCGATATTATGGGATGTAGGTAGAATCTTTCCTCACCCTGAATATCGAATAGACCTATCTCGAACCCGAATCTTTACATATTTACCCAAGGTATTTCTTAGCCCCACATCAGTTCTTCTTCAATTTATTGTCGATCGAGTACTTTAATTAAGCATCTAATTGCCTTTCAGGCCAAGAGATTATGGAAACATTATGTTATGGATGTAATTACATGAGGGAGTCTAACGGGAAACGTTTGCCTCAGGTGTGTTTCGAACCTAAGCCTTAGTATCCTCTTATTGTCACTCACCTGCCCAAAGCCCCTCTCTCACGAGACTGAATCACTTCACCATATTAATTTTGAGACATTTTTGAGAAAACTTTCCAGGAGTTTCAGTTGTGAAGTATCCTCCAAAACTAAAGGATTCGTAACTAATTGGTACGGCCTCGAGTCGGTCTAGTTCGATCGGAGACTGCTGGTCGGTCTGACGGACAAAATTAATATGGTTCGAAAGGACGGACGGACGAACAGACGGTCGGTCAGACGAACGATTTTCTATAACCCAATTTTGCGGTGTCAAGGACGAAGAAGATGAGCTTTCAAGTTGTAATGCTGGCGCTTTTTTTCTCTATACTACGTATGTAATATTCTAAAAAATAAAACCTAGTGCTCTTACTAGCATTTCTAAACAACACGGCTCGATCGTAAGCTGGAGTTCTACTAGCGTACTTATGGAAAAGCTTTATAACCTTAACTACAATATGGTATAGGAAAAGTGTCTAGCAGCACGTACGAGGGCAGGGAAAGTACGGTAGGGGCAGGAGGGGGACCTCCGGGCCCCCTACTGCCCCTGTTAGTTCCGGGCCCCCTCCTGGTTCCCTATGAGTTAGTATGCCCACGGTCGGATGAGAGAGTGAAATGAGAACAGGGATAACCCAGGTCATGACAAACAACTGTTTATTGGGCGGTATTACTTACACAGTCTTCGGCATCAGACGCAACCCAGCCTTGTCACGGACGGTCCTCCGGAAGAGCGACTTTGCAGTGGCCATCGGATTGGTGGGCGATACTAGCAGTGCTCGGCGGTCGGGAGAGAGGGCGGGGAGCGGCTAGCAGGAGCCTGGAGGGACAGACTGGACTAGCAAGGCGGAGGAGCGTCGACAGGGCCAGTTGGGGCCGATGTGAAGGGACGGACGGATGGATGTCGGCAGGGCCAGTTTCCGCCGAACTGAACCTTGGTCGCGTGTGAAACTTGTGTGAGAGAATTTAACAAAAAGCGATCAAGTTTCTTTCGGCAATGCGAGCAGCGCATCTCCCCTCTCGTATACCTGACTCAAAGAGCAGCGCATCCCGATGACCCACAGGTTAGCAGCAGGGTTAGGCTATGAAAGCGCACAGCGTCTGAATTTACGAGTGACGCTTTTTATATACTTGTGACATGCTCAGCGATTTGTTTGCGTTATGCTTTGGGGAATATGCAAAAAATGCATGGTACTTCTGCATAAAATGTAATATGCACAATCGTTATTGAGTTTAAGTAGGAAACAGTTCTATATCAAGAATTTCGTTTCCAAATCTCGAATTTCTATGTAATTCCTCTGTAATATCGAACTTTTTTTTTATGGCGAACTTCATCTTTATCTTTTGTGCCAAACTTCTATATTGTCCCAACGGTTGCGAGATATTGTTGAAAAATTCTTATTGTTAGGTGTGGGGGTGGGGCACAGGAGAGATTTCTTGTAATTTTCAGAGGCTTATTTTAAAATGAAAAACGTATATTTGCATCAGTTGAATTTGGAACTAGTAAGTGTTCGTCGTGGCCTAAATAACCAGTGGACATCGCCTGGGATTAACCGCCGCAGCCAAGCTGCCTGAATGCGGCAGTAAACTAACGTGCACCCTCACTAAGGAAGACGCGGCCGAGTGACAGATCCCTTCGGGGCGGTCGCATGAAACCCGGGAGCGACCCATCGCCCTCACCAAAGATCCCCGCCGTGGGTTGAGGTGCGGTGGTGTGGTGGTGGGAGCGGCAACGGCGACCGCCGGCGGAAGCGTACCGGTTCCCCCGTCCCACGTCCCTCCCCTCCATTCCACTCCCCACCCCTCCCTCCCCCCGGCCGGGCGCGCGTCGCCCGGGAGACATTGTGCGCCGTGAAAGGCGGAATTCCGCGCCGGCTTTTGTCGACTTATCCGCGGATCTTCCTTTCCGCGCCGCTGCGCCACGCAAAAGAGCGGCGCCCAAATATCGGGCTGAGCGCGAGCCGCCCGCCCGCCCGCCCGCCCGCCCGCGCCACGTGCTGCTGCTGCGTAAGGCTCCTCGGGCAGCCCCTTCGCCCTACATGCCAGAGCGTCGCTGGCGCTCTCTCGCGCCCCGCCGGCCACTCTCCCGAAAACTCTTGGTAAATATGCGAGTACACACTAACCCTAAAAGGTAGTGTATCCTGTCTGATTGTGATGTTGCAGCACGGTAAAAAAGAATGCATTGCGATTCTTGTAAAATGTGACTCGATACGTGAAGTAAACAAGGGTGATTCTAAAAGTAAAGAAACGAGAGTTCTTTGTCTACCAGGAAAGACAAATTCTTGAGGGAATGGCATGCGTATGTCTTGTTCTTTTTCTTAAGCCACTGAGAGTACGTCGTATCTGTTGTACTTGGTGTGTTATTGGTGCTTGTAAATTGCGCTAACTGCTTCTAGTTCCCCGTGGTGGTGAAGTAAAGACGTATATATGTAAGAATTGCATATTTTTCACGTCCAGAAACCAGCTATTTTGTGGACTGGTGTTGTTCCTGCGGAAATGTTTGTAAGTGTGGAGAGGAAGGGGACAGGAATGGTCCGAGATATCAAAATTATCGGAGTCAACTGAAGGGTTAAAAAACAGCATTAGTCCAAAAAGTGAGATTTTGAGGTTCTAGAATTGTTGCTAAAGCTTCGTGAACGCCATTTGCAGGCTGTGTTGTGAAAAAATCAGCCGTTGTCCGAAGTTATTAGCTACGAATGTTTGAATGATTTTGATAATAGGGCCATAGTTCAGCGTCTTTTTAGGCAAATGAACCACAGTCCTTTAAATGTAAGTTTTATTCGTGATAATTTCTCAACCATTGCTAATCTCATTATGCAACGGGTGATAATGTGTTTTATAAATGTGCTTATTCTGCATAACCAGTATTTTTGTCTTGGAGGTTTGGTGAAAGTGAATGACTGTTCTTGTGGCGTATACGTCTATTGTGTTGTGGACCTGAGCAAACAAGGGAGAAAGTAACTGTTAAAAAATGGATTCTACGTCAGAGGTAGAAAGAACAGTGTGGAATAGGCGAAAACCAAAACGAAGAGGGGAATGAGGAATTAGTAAGAACAAAGAATGACATTTAATCACAAAAGAATCTTCAGAAGTTGTCTAAATATTTATAGTTACCTGGCAATAGAGATTTGTATCCATATTTATTATCAGTAGCTGATGCTAATGTGAAAGAAAAAAACACTGATTATGATAACAGTAGTGGAAAAGAATAATAACTTTGTCAATTCATATAAGTGCATTAACTCCTTGTATTATTCCTTCAAATATTGTAACATTTCTTGCCCAAATAAATAATCCTGATATAAAAATTTCTCAATTTTTGAAAAAAAAATTTGAAACCCCCATTTTATCCAACAATTTTTACAATTAGTTCGGACTTGAACTACACTCAAGCGTTCATCAGTATGTACAATAAGCTTGAGACACTGCACAACGATTTTTATGCTTCAAATATGTACCAAGTTCATCATGGAACGTTTTTTCGCTCTCCTGAAAATTTGTGTTTTGGGACAATGGTTGAAGATTGGTTCACTTGTCAGAAAAATTCAAGCAGTGACGCTATTCGTTCTAGCTCTTTCGCTGGCTTTGCTCTCCCATCAAAACCGAAATTTGAACCGAAATGTTGTCTATGAAGTGACACGTATCCATATGGTGCCATGTGGTCATAATTGGTCATATGATTATAAAATTAAACTATTTTGTTCCGGTTCCGATAAATTTTATATGATATTTTAGCTTTTCGCTATTCTGTATAATAATTAAAAATTTAATAGAATGTTTTGTTTTCATAATTTTGACTAACTCGGTGTATTTATCAGAGGAATGAACTTGACTACCGTGATTCACTGTAGGTGTACTAGGTAGTAGCATTTCTTTGAACGATGAAAAGCCAAATTGCAGTAATTCTAAAGCGATTGAATGCTCTTCTGTTTTTTGTTTACTTGGTGCCTTTGACGTAAAAATGTAGAATTTGCATAAAATTAATTTTTTGAAATCGTAGACAAAAAATGCGAGAAATAAATGTTATTAATTGGAAAGATACCTTTATCCATGTAAGTTGCAGTTGTATTAAGAGTGATTCTAGAAACTTTTAGATGCTATTGGGGGAGGGTTACGAAGTTATTGCAAAGTTCTTAGAAAAGGGAGAGAGGGGAATAACACTAAAGTGTACGCACACTAAAAAAATAAATGGCTCATTTATGGACGTTATGATAGAATAGATAAGAAAAGTGTTTCAAAACTACGTTTTATTGAAAATAAAGTAGTGCGAATAGTAAGTTAATTATTTGCTTTCCTTTGTACACCGCTTAATTCTTTACTGTACTATTCGTTTTACATTTTTGTAATCTTGATCATTGTAGAGAAGAGGTCATGCTTTGTATTAGATTCCAGTTTTTGCGAGAAACGTAGCCAAATAAAGGTGTAAAGATTAAATTTGATCATGTACCCTGAATTTTCAAATTTAGTAAATAGTGTTCTGTTATGCTGTCGGATCAGGTAACATGAAGTGAAATATATCTACTACCCAATAACAGCGAGAACTCGTATAAGCCGATAATAAAGATTTTTTTGTGGTGTCACATGATTAACTCTCACAATGTTTAAATTTCTTTTCATAACTTGTCGCTACCAAAAATACCAAATGTACAAATATGAAATGATATGAGTATACAAATAAACAAATATGAAATGTCAGTAAAGAAAGCAAAGTGCTTCAGAAATGTGAGTATTCTCCCACAAACGCAGAAAAGTTATTGTTACTCTCGGACGAGGAAAAGCTGATTACCAGAGGCAAAGAAAACGCGCTGCGAGGCTTATAATTTCTTTTTGAAACTTGCGGAGCAACGAGGAAGCAAATTCTAAAAGCGACATGAATGAGTGACAATGGAATTTTAAAAGGAATACTACAACAAACTGTTCTCTCACACTGACGCGTCTACTTGTAATTCATATTTTAAATTGTTTCTCTGTATTTTACAGCCACGATGTTAGCTGTGGAACGTTTGTCGGAGGTAATTACAGAAGTTACAACGGCAAAAAATCAGCTTATGTAGTATTGTGCTGAACTGCTCCCACACCCTCTCATTTTATTTGTAAGAAGCATACGAAATATTTAAGACGAAAGAAATATTTAGATGAAAGAAAAAGATAGAATATATTTTTAAGCGGCTTGAAAATTATAAGTCGCATCTCGGCTGTCCAATTATAGAAAACAGAAGATTCATTGCTGAAAAACTGTGGATCCCGGCTGTACGCCACGGTGTAAGAAAATAATTGCATCAACTGTGTATCTTTTCCTTCGATATTGTGTATAAAATTGGAGGGTTGTTCCTCGCTTCTCCGTGCGATATGTTGGTCTCAACCTGCGTATTTATGATGCCGTCACGCGCATATAATATTTACCGTTTTGTTTTTACACGTAAATTATGCAAACTTTGTAGTAATTTATTTTTAAAAACCCGCTTTAAAAACTAAATTACTGCATAGTAATACTAACTAAAACAGCATTCATCGTTTTCATTATCATGGATAATAGGCTAATAACAACTTGCTGAGAAGGCGAAAAAGCAATCAATGGCTGTTAAGTTGAATGACTTACATAAATTACGGACGTTGGAAGTGGTTTCAGCAATAGTGTCTGCAAATTAATTAAGGAAGGAAGGTAAGAGACTGGAAAAGTATTAATAATAAGAGAATCATTTGCAGACCATTCAGATAGCTACATTTATAGGGAACAAAAATTAGTTCTTTAATTGTTAAACCTGAAATGATGGAAAGAGAAAAACGTCCATATTCCCGTGTTCGTGTAATGAGCAAACCTTTGCTGTCATGAGCCAGGAAATATCAAACACCGGCTGTTGAATCGAAGGACATGTATGGATTGCGTGCAGTTGAAGGGCTTCCAGAGGTGTTGTTAGCAAATGGATTGGTCGCCAGGGAATGGTAAGAGACAAAATATTAAAACTAAATGAGAAACATTTGTGAACTATTTAGAAAGCTACATTATTGGGATCAGCAAATACTTAAGCCTCAATTGACGTATTGGGAAAACAATCCCGTTCTTGTTCTACTTCACATGCAAACCACTGTTGCCTTGAGTGATTTTGAGAACCCCGGCATCAGTGTAGATGGAAAGAAAATGTGAAATATAATAATGATAATAATAATAATAATAATAATAATGATGATGATAATGATAATAATAGATGATGATAATGATGATAATGATAATAATAATGATAATAATAATAATAGTAATAGTAATAGTAATAGTAATAAATGTTGGCCAATCAGATGGCGGAGATCGCTAAGGCAGTATTACCATAGCGGTCTCGGACCAGAAGATCGCAGGTTCGAGTCCCACTTCGGGAGTGGGTATATTTGTGTTTGCCTGTATGAGTGTGTCGTCCTCTCACCCCTCACTATCATCATTTCATCTTCCATACCCCCAGAACTAACAACCCTGGGGATAAAAATCGTATTCAATCGTGCACATGCACATGCACATGCACTTGCCACCGAGGTGTTTCTGAGCCCCGGTAAATGCAGGGTGCATGCACCCGTCGTCTAAGTCGGACTATTCGCGAGCAAAAAAGAAATATTTAATAGGCTGGTTACACATCAAATCCACAAATACCTACATGATATAACTGTGGGCTATAAAAAGGCATTGACTCTTTCCCTTTATACTTGAGACCTCATCCTTGAGACCTCTAAGATTAACCCAACGTTAGTGTGTGTCCGAATGGAAGACTTCTATACACGTTAAAAAGGCCGGTTACTCAAATTAGATCAGGGAAATTAGAGAATCGGTGAGGTATGTTTCAGGGTGAGAGTGTGAGCCCACAGTGGTTCTGCATCTCCCTTATCCCGCTGAGGAGAATGATTAGTCTGGTTGTAGGTACTGTTTAAAAATAAATTATCCAGATGTTCTCATACCACATCAGTTTTATGTGGACGACTTTAAAGTCTGTGAAAATGAACTTACCCTTACCCGACAATTCAATAAAGATATCTGTTTATTATTTGGCTTTGATAAATGAGTGCAATATTAAATGTCAAATGTGATAAAGTCGAAAATGAGGAAAGCGAATGGTAACTCGCCTGTGACACCATCACGCAAGGCCTTGGCAATGACTCATAAAAACCTAGGAATGTGTAGCTGCTGGAAATTTCTGGTGCGAATGTCGGATTTAGGAAACAAAAGAAAGTACTATCCAGACTAAAAACAATGTGAGGCGTATACCAACTTAAGAAACAAATGTCTGCAACTAACACATAGGTTATCTCTGCAGCAACTTACTCCTTCAAAGCGAGAAAATGAACAGATTCCTTTTCACAATGTTGCGGCAGGAAATTGAGAATGATCGATTCCACCATCCACGTAGTTCAATATATACATTATATCGAAATAATGCAAGCTTAGGACTATTGAATTTGGAAGCACTAATATATGGTCAGCCGGAAAAGAAAGTACGCCTCTATTTGTAAATTTTTACTCAGCTTCATAAAGCAATTTGCTCTCAGGTTAAAAATATCAGCCCATTAAGTATAGCTCAAGAAAACAGAGATTTCTACTTTACTCCTTATCATAGAATTAATGTCCAAAAGAACTGCGTGGCCGGTTTGAGGCAACCTCAACTTCTGATGATGTTGATTTGAAATGGTTCATGGAATGGCTACAAACAGCTAGTCTTTATGGTGAAAGGATTTCCTTTTTCCAAACAAGATCTAATTACACTGGTCCAGAGCACTTTTGCAACAAAGAATAGTGTCTTAGCTAAGATTTGGACCCTAAATTCGAATATGAAATCAATGTTTATCGGGCTCAGTTTTCTCGTTACACGATACTCCGAATTTTCGGAAACGCATGAAAACGTTGCATAATGGTTATTTTGCTGTTGCTTCATTTAATTATTCTGCAGATCTAATTGTTCAGT
Source organism: Gryllus longicercus (assembly GCA_038098605.1). Lineage (NCBI taxonomy): Eukaryota > Metazoa > Arthropoda > Insecta > Orthoptera > Gryllidae > Gryllus > Gryllus longicercus. Next base: position 599,772 of record JAZDUA010000471.1, on the reverse strand, counting down.
AACAATCGAAAAGAGAAAAAGAAACTTACGCATTTGCAAAAAACGATCATCACATGAAAACTGAGGCCGAAACAGAAATTCTGAAATTAAATGTGGATTGAGAAGGAAAATAGCTTTCAGAAACTGCGGCTTTTGTACTTATTACAGAAAAAAAATTGTAGACCAATTTTTTTGAAGCCAGAGACTATCAAAATGTTTTGACCCAAAATATTGAGTGCAAATGCTGATTATGTAAAACTGCCAATGAACCAATCCAATACATACACAGTGGATGCCCATGATTGGTACAGATTGAATAATTGCAGCGTCATAAAAACGTAACCATTGTAGTTCATCAGGCAGTTACAAAGAAATATCAAAGCAAAATAAAGACAACCATACTATAAGTGTAAGCGTGAGGAAATTATGGCATGAATTCTATATGACTGTCCAATTATAATTGACAGGACTATCAAAGCAACCAGACCAGGCATGGTTTTATTTGATAAAAATGATAAGAACAACCTCGATCCTTCATGTTGCAGCTCCTACAGATGGCAATCTAGTGTCAACTGTTGCTAAGAAAATCACAAAAATAATAACCATTAGCTGTTGAGTTGAAAGATATGAACAGATTGCAGAGAGTGAAAAGAGATCCTGTGATGGTATCAGCAAACGGTGTAGTCACGAAGGATTAGCAGAAGACTTTAAATGTCTACAGTTACGAGAAAATACACCTTAGCATAAGCAGAAGGACTCTTTACTGTAAGCAGCAAGAACAGTCATTAAGTTTTTGAGTCTGGAGTGAGATAGAATGAAAGATCAAGAAAGTGAAGACGTCAGCATAAGCATCATTATTGGAGGACTACAAAAGTTGTTTAAAGTATAGAATGAGGAAATTCTTCACTGTAGTTCCATATATGTACAGACTAGTTAAGTTTTGGGCAGGGAGGCGCCGGCATTTCTTGCGAAGTAAAGGAATATTAAGGAAATATAACAAGACAATAATAATAATAATAATAATAATAATAATAATAATAATAATAATAATAATAATAAAGTACTAACAACGAAATTTTTAAAACGAAATCTCTAAAACGTACCAATTACTTCACCTTAGTTGGTTTCCCTTTTATAAACCTTACATTGATACATTCTCCATAAAATGAAAACTAACAAAAGGAAGTACTCTATCATTTAACTTTCATTATAATGAGTTTAAACAGTAGTAATAAAAATAACAAATAATATATTAATAATAATATCAATACTAATATTAATATAATTAATTTGATGATATTTGTATTAAAAACAATACTAATATCAGCAAAAATAACACTAATACTTTTGTCAGCAATAGTAACAATACGACTAACAACATTAACTAGAAAAATACTGAGGGGGATGCGTGTCTGACCTCCGTATCGGCGAGGCGCGTCAGCTCCGGCTTCAGGTAGTAGATGATGCCTGCCCCGGCGCCCGGCAGCATGACGCCCCGCACCAGCAGGATGGACAGCACCACGTAGGGCATGGTGGCCGTCGCCCACACCACCTTACCTGCGCCGGGCACACGAATCGCTCAGCAGGGGCCTGGCCGCGCCACGGCTCTCCTCTGCGCTGTTTGTGGCTGCGGAAGGCGTTTTGGCGGCGGCGATGATGTAACGGTTAGCGTATCGGACAGTTATAACCAAGTTCGCGGCTTTAAACCTGATCCAAGCCGTGGACTTTTAAGAGCGAGAAACTTCCTTCGTTCGCCTTCCTTCGGAGGGGAAATAAAACCGGCTGTCCCGTGTTAGTAGATTTGCTGCATGTAATAGATCCGCAAGCCTTAATGAAGCCTCTGAGCTAAATTCAAATCGCCTGTTCCATCGCGATTTGTACCTCTAAGAGGTATTTTGTGATGAATGATTCACAGAATGAGCCTGGAAAAACATATACGATGATTGATAAACTTGAAAAAAAAAATGGATATCATTTTATTTTAAAATAAGTTTTTTAATTTGTTGAATACTTATTTTACCTTTTTATACATTTCAGCAATTTAAACGATAGAATGTACCTGTTAATTTAACATTCAGCCATATTACTTTTAATTGAAGGTGTTTCCAGTTAGAAAGTACAAGACACGTTTTTAACTATATGTAACAAGTGAGACATATTTTTTAATTTAATAAAAAATAAAGCTGCGAAAGACGATACAGAATTGAAAAAATATAGATATCCATTAAAAACATGGTAGGTGTACGTGTAAAGACAAGAATAATGAGAAAGTGATACAAAAGTGAGATACGTCGCAAGAGAATAAAAGTGGTATAAAGAGTATTATAATAAACTATCAATATTCAATGTATTTATGTGAAGTAGAATAGTAAGAAAAATGTTTAACAGTGTTTACTATAAATTCATTACTTTAATGAGTTATCCATGTGAGGTCCCGAAGGAGGCTGCTCGAGGACCAACTTTATAATGTAAGCCTCCTTGACCTGTGCAAGAGGCCCTGGGCCTAATAACGGGCTAATAATAATAATAATAATAATAATAATAATAATAATAATAATAATAATATTTTTGATTATTATCAGTACTTTCAATTCTACACGGGAACACATGAATTGATCATTATTATCAAAATTTATCTGATTAATATTTCATGATTATCTACAACTTTCCCATTTCCTCACACTTTTTTCCAGTTCAGATGTGGAGAAACATTGGAACAACACAACTTCCAGCCAGCATTTAACACGTTCCCCAGAGGCCTGAGAACGATCACTTCTCTCCGCCTCCGTGCTCCCCTCCTCCCCCTCCCCCACATCCCCTCCGCGGTCGGCAGCCTCTGTCAACAGGTGGGCGCGGGCGCTTGCGGTCTCGTTGGGTCGGAGATTGCGTTCTGCGACCCTTCAACCCTACTTGGCACGGACTGCTCCACCCAACATGTCGTTGCGGGGCTCCCTTCGTACGTAATGCTCAAATCGCCGTTCTGCGTGGTGGAAAGAGATGGGTGGGCTCCTCCGGTGCACCGACGTTTGCTCGTTCTCCGCAGCCCCAGTTCGCGACCCCGCGAATTACGTGACCACACGGGCACTTTGTTTGAAAAGCCAAACCAGACGTTGGCTGCCATGTAACATAGAGAACGAAAAGTGCTGCGAGACATTTTGAAAGTGGCATTAAGTCACAATTTTCAACCATGGCCATCAAAGATTACTCGATGAAGGTATATCTGAAATAAAACATGCAATATTTTTTACAAAAGTGCTTCATTCGTATCTGTTTCAATGACTCGTGACAAGGTGAAAATTTTGACATTTAAATGTCTCATTAACATTGTAGCGCAAACTGGTACCTGAAGCTCATTGGCTGAAGTCGGATACGATGCGCATGAGCCCACCTATCTCTAGCCATGTTCTGCTCGTCAGTCGCGAATAGCTGTTTGTTAGTCACGAAGTGCCACTTGCCAATCGCTTTGCGTTACTAGCCACGTGTTGCTCGTCAGTCGAGAATTGGTGTTTAGTTAGTTAATGCTTTACTTGTTTCTTCGATTTAAACACAGCTTCATGCAAAGGTTAGGAGTTGAACGGAGAGGGGGACACTGTCATCCAACCGGGAGCTCTAATATTTTAAAAAAAGTCATAACGAAGCATCCGCTTGTATGAAAGTGTCCCCCTCTCCGTTCAGTTCCTGACCTTGGAATGACCATGACCATGAAGTTGTGTTTAAATCGGAATACTTGTATACGTGGCGAGACTCGGGTCATCAGGCCCGTTCTTCCCTCTGACCACGCTATTTCGCTATGCGCCTTTCACCATCTAGCGGAGAAAGAAGGAACTACTTGGGCGACGAAACAGGCGATTATGAATTTAGCTCATAGGCTTCTTTTATGATTAAGAATCTTTTACTTGCTGTAAGTCTACTACATGGGACATCCGGATTTACTTCCTCTCGGAAGGAAGGTGTACGAAATATAATTTCGCCCTTAAGTATCCACGGCTTCGGTCGGGTTTGAACCCGCAAGATGAGGTACGACAGGCCGATTCGCTAACCGTTATACCACCGAACCCGCTGTTTATTCGTCACGTGCCTCTTTTTGAAATCGCTTTGCGCTACAAGCCACATCCTGCTCGTCAGTCGAGAATTCTGATTGCTCGTCGCTTGGCCAATCTTACGTAACGCTTGTCAGTTGCCATTTCATTTTATCGAGTCACCAGTCCAACTGATCAGACGATAAATTCTAATTGTCAGTATTCCTATGCCACTACAAAATTGCTGCATGTTATCTGTCAGTTGAGCTACTATTCCGTGTGTCACAGCAGCTTCAAGTACTTTGTCTCTCAATTTCAGCAACGTTAAAAATGGTATTTTTAGGTGAATAAGCATGGAACTTTTTCATTTGGTGCTTATTAATTAGTTGAACCCATTTTTCCTTCACGTAGACGCCACTGTGAAGAGTTTGTCTTTTTCCAGTCGTATTGAGCACGTGATTGACAGTCGGGAATTGATGGCACGTTTTTGTGCGGTCTGTCATTTGTTTATTTTGAAAAGGATGGAACAAAGAATATGCATTAAAATCGAACGTTAAAAACAAAATAATGGGCAGTGAGTGCATTCAGGGATGCCATATATAATAGATCACTCGAAGTCGCCGAAAATAAACGATGAGTGTTAGTTAAATTTAATTTTAAACAATGTGATATGATTGTAAAATTAAATTGCTTATGGCAATATATTTAAGTAAAGTATTTGACTCAATCGGTCTTTACCGTAATCTTGTGATTACATAATTACCTCGAGGTAAGGCAAAACCAAATATTCAAAACGAATAGGAACTATCTCACTCGAACTCAGATGTCAATAAAGAAAGAGAACTCTTGACACTTCTCGTGGTAAAAATATTAAATATTTTACTCGTGGTCAAAATATTATAAGATCATTTACTCATGTGAATGCGATTTTTTTACTTTTGACCACAGGACAGAGAAAAACTGCTTTCTCGGCATCCATCACCAAGTCCTGAGAATATAAAGTTCTTAATTATCTATTATTTATTTCCTGCTGCATGCTTCTCAAACATAAAATGCATTCTAGGTTAGCACATGCAGGGGGAGACTGGTATTTTAGTTATGAGGGTTAAAGTCACTGTTTCGACGCCTTTCGTTGGCTCTCGCATTTGCTATTCTTCTTTCGTTTTTTCATGATCTTTTTTTTCAGCTTTTGTCAAATTCTTTTGTTGTGTTTTTGGGTGTAACACGAGTTGTGCAAGATATTTAGGGAAAAGTGGATATTTTAAATATAGAACATGCGAAAATATCTCGTGGAAAATGTTTATTTATTTCGCTGAGACATGTGATCAATCTGGGAGGAACAAATCTTGAAAGAAGAAAGGACATAGGCGGAGACATGGATGTATCTTAAAGTTAATAAACCCGTTCTGAAGATCCAATAAAGAGAAAGTTTGGTCAGATATAGATTTATCCTTTGTGATAGTGTCAAAGTATACCATGAATTCTTACCACTAAGTTATACGTTAGATCTATATTGGACACTAAATACACGGTTACTTTTGTTGGGTTTTAGGAAACTATTTTAAATAAAATTCAGAATTATAGATAAGGAACCTTCTCGTTATAGCATTAAAATGTGTTGATATTTAATTCCTTTATGTGTGAAAAAGTCGAAGTTCAATAATGAATGCATAGTTTTGGTTGCACGAGAGTCCGTAAGTACAAGAATAACAAAACGGTCCAAATTTACGGAGCACCATTTAATCTCTAATTCCAAAACCGTATGAAATTTTGACAGGCACAGGAAATTCGTTGAAAGATCAGCTTTAAGAACAGGCGTGAAAGGTAAAATCCCGCGAAACAAGGGTGCAATATTGGGTGGAAGTTCACCAACTGGGCGGGGAAAAAAATTGCAGTACATTGGGCGGAATGAAAATGCATTTTGCGGATTTCAGCACATAGGCGAAATGTGCAGTCTTTTGGATGGAATGTAGACTGTTTTTCTCCTCATTTGTCATGGGGGAAGTTTTAGTCACCTCTAGCGGCTCGTGCTGCATGATGCAGATCATGCATGATCAGTTTATCAATATCCGTGAAACTGCGAGGCGGCTTCCCGCCGTGCACTCCACGAGCAACAGGCGAAGCCAGCAAGCTCAATTTAATTCAATTCAATTCAGCCTTATTTTACGTAGCGATCAGTGAAGCCTGATCAGGCCATCAGGCCTCTTCTTCGGTCTGATCATACATATTTCACTGCGCTCCTTTTACCACCTAGCGAACAAAAACGGTATCACTTGGGCGGCGAAACAGACTATTTCAATTTTGCCCAGGTACTTCTTTTAGGCTGGATCGTTTACATACTGTAAATCTGCAACATGGGACGGCCGACGGTCCTTCCCTTCCGAAGGAAGGCGTACGAGGGATTTTTCGGCCTGGTCGCAAGTGGTGGATCAGTTTTCTCTCTGTTGGAAATAACAATTGTGTCGATAGGTGACTCCGAAGTAGCGTCATTTTTGTGATTCGCGATTAACGTTGATCATGGAGATTCCCTTCGAATATTTTTTCCATTAACTTAATCATTGGGCGAAATTTTTGTCCTGTCGTGTCAGATTTTCTTGCAGGGATCTGGCAATTCTGCCACAATATGCTGCACCATGGCGCGATGAAAATCAAGTTTTACTTGTTGAGTTTGTTTGTTGAAACTGAACATAATTGGAAGCGCATGTTGATTGACTACAATAATTCAAGTCTTTTATTAGGCATGTTATTGTTGTATTGTTTTTATTTCCATTTAACCACAACCTAAAGTGTTACAGGAAGCCTTCTGAACCCGCCATATTTATGATTCTATGAACAGTTAAACATAATATGCGAATGAACACCATTTAAAGTAATTTAATCAAAACACGATGGTAATGGTAATTATGTATAATAGGTTATATCCTACACCAGGTATTGATTTTGTAAATGAATTGTTTATTTATTATTTTTAATATATGCATATCGGCCATTTATGACCACGCTACACTTTATCTTCCGAGGCCTAGTCGTGTGTATCCCAGAGAGATTGTGTCACTATGGGGATCAGGTTTTCGGCTGTACTCCTTGGCAAGACAAGGTTGTTATGCCTTGAATTATAAATTACTAGCGTACCCGAGGATGGAGTTGATAGAAAAGGTAATATAACAGATTGAACACTACAAAATTTTACTGAAATTTAGAGAAACTATATTTTGTGACTGAAAGTTATGTGCAGAGAAGGATTGGAAATAACTTGTTTAAATCAGTAAAATTTTAAGAAATACCACTAATTATTTCAAAGAGGTTTTGGAGGAGCAAAGATTGCATATGTATTTTTGGATTATTACCAAAAATATAGGAAGGGAGGGAATCTCGTCAGCATACAAGCGAAAAAACATCGAATCTAGAGTTCAAGTCTTGAGAGAAGTGAAAAACATTGAAAGTTATGTTGTGATTCAATTACGTTAAAAATGGTTATTAAATTAAGTTAAAAAATGAATTAAAAACGTGGATATGATTAATTCAATTTTGGGAAAGGTTTACCATTCAAACCCTAAACTAGAAAAGAAGAAATTTTGAATACTTAGGAAATGTTTACCAATTAGAATATTTCAAAGACTTGGAAACTCGACCCAACATCTCTCACCCGATGTATTCTACATTTATTCTTGGGACTGTAAACAAGGTACCAACCTCGGCATACGCCTTAAGAGAATGAGTAAAACCAGGGAAACCACAGTTTTTAAGGCCCTAAAATGCTTCGTTTATGAGTTATTTAACGATATAGCTGATCGAGTATTGCGAGTTGCACTTCACTTAAATATTTAGATTCATTTTTAAACAATTCCTTCAAATTTTTAAAGTAAAAGTGCAATTCGTCACGTCTTTGTGAAATTCTTTCTTTATAGGCCTCATTTATAAAGCAACCGTCGGCGCAGCGGTGTTTGTCTTAATAACAATAATAATAATAATAATGATAAATGATATTATTAATATTAATAATATCATTAACATTGATATTATTATTATTATTATTATTATTATTATTATTATTATTATTATTATTATTATTGTTATTAAGACGAACACCGCTGCGCCGACGGTTGCTTTATAAATGAGGCCTATAAATATATTATTGGTGTTATTCCCCATAATAAAATGGATTGAACATTAATATAATAATTTTGGAGAAAGTTAGACTTTGTCTTCAGCTAATTAAAAAATTAAATTAATCGTAAGTAAATTATTGCCACAGGAAGGAAGGAAAGAACATGATTTTCATAAACCCAAGGTGTATTATGATGTGAAGTGAACAATTCTCCAAGTTTTTATTAAGTTCACTGAAATAATATTTTTACTGGTACAAGATGTTGCTGTCCGTGGTGTGTTACCACTATAAAGCTATGAACAATTTTCCAACCATTGGTTTTTCTTCGAAAATTCCGAAATATGTTACACGAAATTTAAATTAAGGTCTGTTACTGAAATTGTTTCTTAGTATAATATGTTGTGAAAACAAATCAATAAAATCTAAGTTATTTGTAGTTTTAATTGATTAAAATATTGAAATGTACAACTGTCACACTTCAAAAATTCACTATGGTACTTCATAAACTCAAAAGCTCTTTGAGAACATTTAGTTCCCCTAATTATCAGTATTTATCAGCGTTTTATGACAAAGTCAGTATTTATTAATTTTCTATTCTGTAGAGGCATTTAATCAAAGTAAAATAGTGGAGGATGTAATGACGCATTTCACCCAGATCTGATCTAGACGCCCTTGGTAGACGATTTATTAACTTATTAAACATGAACAAAAATGCGTTTTCAATCGTTTTAATAGGTATGGTATTATTTAGTTTTCTGAAATGAAAACAGTAGTTTTAAAGCGACCTTAGTGGTTTTAAAGCGACCTTAGTAGTTTTATAGCGACTTTAGACGTTTAAAAGCGACCTTAGTAGTTTAAAAGCGACCTCAAGTTTTAAAAAAACTTTCGTAAATTTATTGTTAGTAAATATACGAGTAAACGATTAAATATAATTTTTTCCAAAAAAAGCCTGGCTCAAATCCTCTCAGAATGAAACGCTTCGGTCGATTTGCGGCTCATGAAAATAACAAGGCGATGCCTTGCGCGGCTGAAAGGAAGCAATGGCGGAAGGGCAATTGCGGTGGCGTGGTTGTCCGCGCGGCGGGGTGGCGCGCTCGGAGGCAATCTCCCCCTCCCGTGCCCGCCACCGTACCCCCCCCCCCCCTCGGGCACAGGCCCAATGCGCCGAAAGAGGCGCCATTCGAGCCCCAAAAAGCCGAGCCTCACTTTCCGTTTAATCACGTGTTTGATACCGCCGAAACCACTTAGGGGCGTCGTTATCTGTGGACCCCCCGCCCCGTCCGCGGCCCCTGAGCGCTCTTCACATTCCCCGGGAAGCTAACGATATTGAGTGAAATCCCGTAAAACGCTGAAAAGCCTTTCACGGGCGCCGTGGCGCGCGGGCGGGTGGGCCGGGGATCGGAGAAGGCGTGGGAGGGGCGGGGAGGGGAGGGGCGGCGCGGCCTGCCGGTGTTGCGCGTCACCCGCACAGGTCGCAAACCTCGCACACTGAGGCCGGCACGAGGCTGTCCGCTGCTCAGGACTAGCAGGAGGGGAAGAGGCACTGGGTGACTAGAAACAAGAGAAATACGGGTAGCTGAGAGATCGTCGGGTTCGGCGACGCCCGATTCATTTTCGGAAGATTTTTATTCATATACGGCGAAAATTATAAACATTCTCGTCCTCTCCCTACCTGATTACTTCTGGAGGTAAACTATTATATTTCCAAACTATTCCTACAGTGTTCTTATAAATATACGAGACTGACATGAAAGCAAAAATAAACTACTTTCTTTGATCTCGTTTTCTTGTGTTTTCAACTTTTAACATAAGATTTTTCTTGAACGCCGAAAATAATGAATATTGACGTGGATTTCACAACCTAAATCACACTTTGTGGCGGAAAATACATTAAACTGTACAATTTTCAATGATGTTTAGTTCTATGGTCTAAAGGGAAATTCACATATTTTAAATTTGCAAACGATCGTTAATAAAAATTCTTTCTCCATCCAAACAAAAATTCTTTCTCCATCCAAACAGTAAATTTTTAAATCAAATTCTACTGAATTAAAAGGGACAGCGCTGTATAATTTTTTTTATTTCACAAGAATGTAACTTCCTTCCTCTAGGGGAAGAATAGCTCGAGAAATCTATGTTACCAGTAAAAGCCTAGGCTTCCGCGGTCGGAATTAGTATCTACTTTGATGTTTGAGCGCCTCATCCTAGACACAGATGCCAACGTTTCGCCCGTCATGCTGTGACCTTCCTCATGGCATAATGCTGTCGAAGGGTGCAGTCTGACGGGCGAAACGTTGGCAGTTGTGCTACAAACACGGCATCTCCCGGTCAGCCAAGTAAATAGTGTTATCGGCGTTACATAGCGGCGAGCCTCAGTGGTAATATCTTCTTCCGCGTTGAACTCCCACTCCAACGACTGATGGGAGCGGGCGAGCAGTGTTCGAGGGGCGGCACTCACCTGAGGACTTGACGCCCTTGAAGAGCGAGAGGTAGAGCATGGAGTAGACAAGCAGCAGGCAGAGCACCAGCTGCCAGCGCGGGACGCCCATCGCGTGCAGCCCGTCGCTGTACTGCATTTGGAGCACCGCGCGGCTGCAACATCGCACGCACTTCGACTCTCGCCTTGCAGTTGCATCTATTATTTGCAGTATTTTTGTCTGCTGCTGGTACGAATGCGTTTAGGAATGATTGGCACAGGTGTAAATAAAAATGTGTGTGACAATCGTTTTCGCAGGTTATATGACGTTTTGATTCCTTAATTTCTTAACTTTCTTCAGATGTTCTGTGAAAAAGAAATGCCGCGACATGTTATAAAGTATGTTGGCATTCGTGGTGGGTCTATTTAGTAGAATTTTTAATTTTGCATGTTAATATGTCATATTTCTGAAAGAATTAAGTTGTGTGGATTAACTCGTGCATGCACTTTTTTCGACAACGAATATCTGAAGAAGATTCCAAATAATAGCGTCGAAACGTCATTCAACATATAAAAAAAGTTTGGTTACATACACAATACATTTTTATTTGTCTGCATCAGTTTGTCTCAAAAGCATTTAAATTACTTGAATCGCCTTCCCCTCAGACCTGTTCTTGATCTGGCTTGACGTCCGCGTACTCGCAATACAGTCCGAAGACGGGAATCAGAGCATCTTCCTATAATACTAAGGATGGTAATGTGGAAGGGATGAAGAAGGAAGGTTCACTCGGAGTTAGTGGCCCGTTGCCTAGGATACTACTCCGACATCCGCCTGAAATAGATCGGGGGAAACCACGGAAACAACCAATCAGAGCAGTCGGCTTCTAAAAAGCTCCTTCAGGCAGCGCCCGTCTTCAAACACTTCTGGTGTAGTAGGGTAATGCCCAATCCACGGGCAATTACACCCACGATTTTGGAAATCCCGCTGATTCAAAAATTATATAAAAATGGCGAAGCCCAGTGGAGGAAGGAACAAACACTAGTATCCAGGTTGTGTCCATACTTCCAATATTATTTTATGCATGGTGCCACCGTATTGAAAAGTAGCTTTTTCGATGTGACTTCGGAGCTGTACTTTAGAATCAGTAATTTCATTTAGTATTTCTCGATGGTGAAATAATTAGTGTAACGGGCGTTGGTATGTAGTTTGGAATTGAGTTAAATGAGACTGCTCTTGGGTTACTAGGAAATGAATAGGGAAAGAATAGTACATGTTGAGGTAATTTCGCCAAGGTGTGTGTATACTCTTGCTTTAATATTTGTACTGATAATTTTTAACTTGTGACGCCCCCTTCATCCTTTGTGATTACAAATATGTCTTAATGTATCTCAGGGAAAGTAAAATATGAAATTATGATTACTATACAACGAGATCGCCTCCGAGCTCATGCGTTAGCGATGTCGGCTGCCAGTGGCACCAGCTTCGAGCATCAACTGATGTCACCGCAGTGCCTCTGACCGGGAGGTCCCAGAGCTCGAGGTTCGATAGCAGGTTGTTCGACATTAGCTTCTAGGTAAGCAACCTCTATCTGGAGGAAAATTGCAGCGGCAGGGTGCTCTGCTCGGTTGTTTTCCAACGTTCCTCCGATCAACATTAGACGAATGCAGGAGCAGTAAGTACTCTTAACAAACTAGTTACGGACCTTTCTTTCGCACGATCTTTCCTTTCGCTTCCTTGCCCTTTTCTCACCCCTTACACATACATACACTCGCATGCACTACACTACCACAAATGTTGGAAGACCAGTCGAGAGCTACGATCCTGTTCTGCCTGGGGCGGTTATCCGCTGGTGAGAGATTCATGCTCGGGGTAAGCCCTGCGAGCCGACTTGTAAGTCAGCTTCGAACCTTTCCATCGAGATGGAGTAGCTCACCGCCACCTCCCACGACAAAAACATGCCCTACACTTACAGGACTAATGGCGTTAGCTCTTGACGCGCCCGGACTCGCTAATCGATAAATGAATCAACCGTCGGAGGCGGCGAGGCTGCTCACTTGAAATACTCCCCGGCGGGCGAGCGCTGCTGGTTGGGCAGCGCGGTGGCGGCGACGTCGCTAACGTTGACCGCGTCCGAGGCGTTGGGCGTGCCCTCCTGGCACAGCTCGGAGTTCCACGTGTTGTTGCAGTGCAGCCACGGCAGCTCGGGCGTCGCCGACGCCACCAGGAAGTACAGCGCCCAGCCGATGATCACGTTGTAGTAGAAGCTCACGTAGAAGGCCACCATCACCGCGCAGAAACCCACACCTGCAACCCGTCAGAAGTAGGGCTAAGGTAACCAGAGCTACATCGTCTCAGGTTATTTTCCTCTTACAACGTATGTGTTGATCAGAAATGTCTGCCTATTTTTTGAGCCTCTCGCATTATGAACTAATCTCCATCAAGTTTAGATAATTATACGAGATAGAAAAAAAGGGAGTGATTCAAGTTTCGCGGTCAAAAAACCAACCGGACTTCACTCGAATGCTCAGATTGAAAAGAGGGAATTACTTATTTCCAAGCACTAGTCATTAGGATACCTACACTTCGTTTAGAAATCTAACGGAAACATGCGCTAGTCTTATTGGAGGTCATGCCCGCATCAGTGTTCACCTTCGCAGCGGTATACATGCCCAAGTCCACAACCGCACCAAACTCACCCCCTGGTCCACATCACGCCCTCACGCACGTCCAAAGCCACGTTGACATTAATGTCCGCGACTAAGCCCATGTTCACGTTCGCGGCTACACGTACTATCAAAACGGGTGCTCACGACCAGGCTTACGTCTTACCTGGTGCCTTGGTTTACGTCTCAACAGATGACGTCGTGACTTACGATCAGATCTCGCCTTGGAACCACAAAACAAGGCCGTCGCCCCAATCTCGCCCGCGGGAGGCTAAAGAGGAAGTGCTGATTACATGTTTATAGGAAATTTTTTAAATTAAACTTCATAAGTGAAATTGTAGGATTTGTTCCCAGTTTAAAGAATATAGTTCCCAATTTGAAGAAAATAATGATTATAGCAAACCATTGAAACTAAAATCTCTCTTTCTTCACGTGGCCTAATAATTTCTCATCGTTTTTGGCATTCTGCGACCGTTTTGAGGTATTTTTGCCGTGTCTACAGAAGCTGGTTTTATATTCCACTCCCCCCTATTGTTTACTCTACCTTGCTTACTCAGACTTTCTCTTTCTGCACTCTTTATACCGCTCTCCCACCCTCCCTCTCTCACTGGCAATTTTTCTTTTCGGTAGAAATCAATATATTCCTTTTTTATACACAAATCAAAGCGTTGAAAATATTTACATTCTCAAGAAGCCAAGAAAATAAGATCGAAAAATCTTCATTGTTACGATGTTGTACCATCACAGATCTTTCCCTAAATTTCTTCATCCGTTTCTCTGCGCTGTCTCTGGAACACTATTTCCTTATCCCAAAATTATTTCATTATTCTCCCCTTTCTGATTCTCCCACTTGCTTTCTTCTTACTTTTCCAAGTTTAATTAGAACGTCTTCATTTCTTCAATCAAATCTTTACTTTCGATCTCATTTTAGTAGTTTCTGCTCCCGATTAATTTATGTAATTCTTGAATCTACATCTGATATTCACATACTATACACGTTCTGCAGACTTTTCTCCCAATAAAGAATCTGAACAACTTTCAAGGCAGACTTGTCCAATGTACTTCTCGTAGCACAATACAATATGCGCTACACCGAAAAATATCCTTGCTGATGACTAATGTCATCTTCTTGTAGAAATTCTTCAAGTTTTTTCATGATAATCTTGGTTTCTATTGTAATTCATTTTTTGTATTGCCATATCATGCTTTAGGGTGAAAGCTACTACCAGAACCAATTTAACGCTGAGGTCCCCCGAAGCAAAGTCGAATAATGCAAAGGAAATTAAGAGTTAAAAAAGCAAAGAAAATAAACAACTGTTCCGATTAAGCAATGCGCGTTTAACTGGAATCTACAAAACTTATTAGAGGAGTTAGGAAGAAGAACATGCTCCGCTTGTTTTGTCCTTTATTTCTCAGCCTCGAGGGAAAGGTCTCCTGTTTCCCCCACCGCCTTCTTCCCTGCCACTCGCCCTTCCCCCTTGCTCCTCCGTCCCATTTTCATTTACTAACTCCGATCCCGACTCCTTGCACCCTACCCAATCATAGCGTTGCCCAGCTCCCATGCTATCGCCATCCCGCCCCCGCTTCCACCTCCGCGCTTGCGTCGCTACGCCTCCGCCCCGCCACTTCCCCGCCTGTTCCCCGCCTGAACCCCGCCTGAGCCCTGCCTTTGCCCGCCCCCGCTCTGCCCCCGCTCCGCCCCCGCTCCGCCCCCGCTCCGCCCCCGCTCCGCCCCCGCTCCGCCCCCGCTCCGCCCCCGCTCTGCCCCCGCTCCGCCCCCGCTCCGCCCCCGCTCCGCCCCGCTCCGCCCCCGCTCCGCCCCGCTCCGCCCCCGCTCCGCCCCCGCTCCGCCCCGCTCCGCCCCCGCTCCGCCCCCGCTCCGCCCCGCCTCTGCCTCGCTCTGCCTCTGCTCCGCCTCGCCACGCCTCGCCACCCGCCCGCCTATGTCGCACTGCCCTTTCGGTGCTGTGCGCGCAGGGAGGGGTCTGGTGTGTCGAGGGGTGGGGCGGGGGCCGGGAGCGCACCCACTGGGCCCTCGGGGCGCTCGTTACGACAAAACACGGCGCTGCCCCGCCGAGGGACGGACGCTCGCTCCGCTGTCGGCGGGCGGGCGCGGAGCGGAGCAGAGCCCGGGAAGAACGCAGGGCCGCTTCGCGAGGAAAGCGCTCATCCCTGAACATTTTCTCACCTTTCTTGACCAACCACGTACTTTCATTTCATTTCGGTGTTTATATTACTGTATATACCAGACCGCAGAGACGAACTCTGATAAAAATGGCTTGAAACAGCAGTTAGTTTCACAACTACTCGTGCCGTTTGCAGGGTAATTTAGGAAACTCCTATGATCGAAAATGTCTGGTAAACGTATATGATATTAGATTAGTCGTACATCTAATGTGTATTAAATAAATTAATAATTTGAACATTATTCTATAATAATAGGTAGGCATGTTATAACAACAATTATAACTATTGAGAGTCCCATTAAGACCAATGCTTTTGCTTTGGATTGCTGATAATTCAGTAACACAAAAATTGGAGTCCTGTCCCTAATAATTTGGCCGAGCTAATGTATTGTACCTACTGTACAGTAAAATAGCTCTTTACATACCAAGAATACATAAAACTTGCTATTCCATAACGTAGCACGAAAATCACAAATATTTGATGGAGGGTGGCCTATTCTTTGGAGTTGTGCTGTTGTACGACGTCAGCTGTGTCGCAAGCAGAGACGTACTGAATATGGGAATCATCGGTATGCGCATTATGAGAATAGGCAGAATAACACAATCAAATATTTGAATTTTTCTGTCAAAATCGAAACTATTTCGTTGTGCTAGGATTTTCGACGAATTTTACTCCGTAACTAATTAAACCACAGACTCCTCCAATTTAACCTGAGACTGCATTATTTTCTTTTAATTTTTTTGCACGCAATTGGAATTAGTCATACAGATTACATAAACAATCCCTTATAATCAATTTAAGTATTATATGACATTGATCAAATTAAAATACGTCCATAATTAAAACTAATAAAATTTTATTTTACTGACTTTATAGGAATTTACTTGATGCAGTAGTTCTAACAGAATGGTGCATATGAATTTCTAGAAGAAAATGTAAGACGTACAAAAAAGTAAGAAAACTCTGCAACTGATTCTGCTATAGATACTGTGTAAACATACAGAAACGATTCAAAAAGGGTTACTGAGATACTGCGCAGTCAAGTTTTATATTCTATTAAACCGAAAATAAATATTTATTATATTAGGTATAATCCCAAAATCTTATTAAGATATCACAAAGCAACCAACACCTGTATGTCAATTATATTAGATAAAAAATTTAAAATATTAGAACAAAAATAACTTCTGGTTGTTTGAACACTGTTTTTTCCTTGAATACCTTTCTGGGTTAGATATACACATCCTTTGAAGTCATGAGTGAAAACAGAGAAGCCAAGGGAAAATAGGCTAATGAGTGTTTATTTAAGAAATTATTACAGAATTTATTTTTAAAACGTCAACATTCTTCATAAAGTGACCGGTTGAAACAAACATGCCCGGTGTCCACATCCTCACCTTTGAAGAGCGGGCAGACGCGCCACACGGAGATGGGCCCCTGGCGCGTGAATTGGCCCAGCGCCAGCTCCATGTAGAACAGCGGCACGGCACCCAGCACCAGCATCAGCGCGTACGGGATGAGGAACGCCCCTGCGGCACGCCGGCAGATGGTGACTCGTTCTCAGAACTTAAAGCAGCCACTTATGTAGTACTGTTAAACGTTCGATAAAGTTGGTTTGTCTGACTTGGCCCGTGAATTTTTAATCAGCGCGTACGGGGTGAGAAACGCCCCCTGCGGCACGCCCGCAGACGGCGACTCGGTCTCGGAACTTAAAGCAGCCACTTATGTAGTACTGTTAAACGTTCGGTAAAGTTGGTTTGTCTGACTTGGCCCGTGAATTTTTAATCAGCGCATACGGGGTGAGAAACGCCCCTGCGGCACGCCCGAAGACGGCGACTCGGTCTCGGAACTTAATGCAGCCACTTATGTAGTACTGTTAAACGTTCGGTAAAGTTGGTTTGTCTGAGTAGGCCAGTGAATTTTTAATCAGCGCGTACGGGATGAGGTACGCCCCTGCGTCACACCTGCAGAAAGCGAGCAACTAGGCGATAGTCTTTTGAACACTCACCTCCCGCAGCTGTTTATGTACTGTTAATCGTCCGATAGAGTTGAGATTTTTCAGAAAAGGCCCATGAATTTTTAATCCCTGGTAACCAAGGAACAACACAAGAATTGTTATTGAAAATCTAACGGTTATTTTTTGTAGTAGTATTGTGTAATTCAGAAGAAACACACGATTCTACTTGCTTTATTACTGTACAGAATTAGCTGAACCAAAACTTACACATCTCGGCTGAAAAGTGAATTTTTTTGACAACTTTTACATTTCCATCTTAGATTCATGAACTACCTTGTAGATTGACTAGGAAACTAGTACTCCCGGTCTCTGTTTATTTCTTTGGAAGGAATATCTTTGCAAATAGCGTACGGTAATGTAGGATTTTGCTGGTCACGTATCGCAAAGTAAATAAAACCCTGGCTACAACGATGTAAAAAACACTGGGGGTGACATAAATCAATAAGGATGCCTTATCACATTTTGTGAGTGAGCCCAAGATTGCATACCTGTGTGTTTCCATGAATTCGTACTTAGAAATAATTAATGCAACTCGTAAGAACGTGTCTAAAATTCTCATTAAAAAACAACAGGCTCTTCTCCTTACCGCCAGGTTCGGAAATATTTCGTTTTTAGGCAAAAAGGGTTAATAGTTACGTAAATAAACTATAATAATAATTTTGTACATTCACTTCTATTTTTTCATATCTCTTATGCAGTTATATTTACATTAGAAATTTTTGATATGGGGGTGTGAGCAAAAAAGCTTCAAATAACTTAATGTGGAGTTTAATGAAACATCAAATGTTTTTGGGTACAAGAAAGCTCAGAGAGTACATTTTCGAAAACGACCAACAAAATTGCTCGAAACCTGTTCCAAATGTTTTCTCAGATCTGTTACTATTTATTTAGGTTTCGGTCTTGTGTGATGTTTCTAAATCCTCATTTCGATATAAAAGGCTACAAAAGTAAGCGAAAACACGCAAAAATATGTATAATATATATTTTTCATTTAATATTTATATTATGAAGGTGAAGTGTTTTTCAATTTTACTGCAAATAAAATTAATCCACCGTAATATACTAAATGTTTCTGATTTTAGCGTTTATATAATAAATGTACAAAACTTTCTATACATTTTCTATATACTTCGTAAACTTTCATAAATGTTTTCAGTTTCAAATTCTTTAAAATATTAATTTAATATTAAATTGTAAGATTTGAATGTTATTTCTATGAATTTGTTTACACGAATGCGTAAAAAAGACAAAAGAGTGAAATTATTAGATGGAATAGAATTAGTCCAAATCTTCGTAATTTGTGATGAAAATGGTTTGTGTTAATTTAAGATTGGTGATAATTTAAAATATAAAATTTATTTAGTATACTATTATACTAAATTGCAAAGATGAGAGAGTATACTGTTATTGCAATTATTATAAGGTAAGAATTTGTTTTTTATTACAACGTATTGAAATATTTTATTTTGCGTGTTATGTACAATGAATTTTCCGAACTTTTAAATTTTAAACTTTTTAGTTTTAAAGTGTATTTCGAGGAGTACGTTTACATACGAATAGAACACTATTAAATTGTTGAAATAATATGCGCTTTTTATATCAAAGCGAATGTTTAAATATACTGACTATTAAATTGAAGTAATAATATATGCGTTTTATCTAAAACGAATGTTTAAAATCAAATGATTGACTTGTATCACACATTCATCTGTTCCCATTGTTGAGAACCCACTTCTACCTGTTTTTTCGTGTCAAACGAACGGTCACCACAAACTTTGGTTTTATCTGTTTTTTAAAGAAATATAACAGAAGGTAATGTCGATACAAAGGTCTTACGGGCTTGTGGCTTCACTGTACCCAACACACGTTCAGAAATCGCGGTGGGTGCTTTTGTTCCACCTTCATACAATCCAAGCAACGACTTACGAATTTTAAATAGCG
Organism: Gryllus longicercus; assembly: GCA_038098605.1. Taxonomy (NCBI): domain Eukaryota; kingdom Metazoa; phylum Arthropoda; class Insecta; order Orthoptera; family Gryllidae; genus Gryllus; species Gryllus longicercus. The sequence continues at coordinate 580,441 of JAZDUA010000471.1, read as the reverse complement.
TGTTATGTTTGTAATGCTTGTTGATAGGGAAGGGGTGAATGATGATCGGGTTGTATTTGTAATGATTTTATTTTAGGGTAGATATCATTGTAAATGATAATGTTTGATGTTCCAGCTATAAAGATTTAAGTTTCGTTTATATCTGCGTCAAGTGATATTTAATTTACTCTATTCAGTTCTTACTTCGTTTGAATTTGTTTTTAAAATGTTTTCGTAGAACTCTTCTGACTGTCCTATAGCCACATGCCAGTAATCTAATTTTACATGTGCATCCTTCCTGTTCGAAATTTTAAGATACGTCCCAACTTTCCAGCTATTTTCAATCATTGATTGTTGTGTTTTGAATGTTCTCTGCAAACATTTATTCAGATGTAGATCTTCAAATTATTCACGGACTTTTTACAATGTAGGTAATTGTTTAGTAATAACACTAAGAAGAGGAAAAGTTTCGGTAATCCGCAAATTCCTGCTAATTCGTTTAATTGCAATCTGATACATTAAGATTTAACAGGTTTCCAACGAAGCTGTAACATCCCAACGAGTTATGTAACTCTTCCGACCGTATATGTAAAGTTCTATTCCACAAAATATGTATCATGTTCTTTTTAATTTAAAATTGCAATCTATCTTCATAATGACTGTCAATATAACTAATTACTCTGCCAGCACTATAGAATGTTGTTAGTAAAAAACAATAACAGTGTGCTGAATATTTAAAATATAATAAAAAGGAACTAAACCGAAAGCTTCGGAAATGTATAATTGAAATCCAATAAATCTTGAGAACTATTCCTCAATAATCTTAAGAAATTAGTAGAGAAATACGAAAAAAAAATTTGCAGTAGTTTTAATTCTCTTCTCGCATTTACATTTGTGTCAAAATCAGATTTATTTCATTAGAGTTTTGATATTTAGAGATTAAATATTAATTTTGTTATTATATTAAATACAATGAAGTCCACTTCGATATTCTGCTTATCAATATTACAACCCTAAGATATGATGTAGCAGGACGTTAAATAAAGCTTAAATGCAAGGTCTCTAGATTTGAAATGTTACGGAGTCTATTCCAGTGACAAAATCATCAAAACTAAATCTAAATAAGTCCACATGGTTATAATGTCTGAAATAATCTGAGAATTTTCATTAATGTAAAACTGCTATAATATCTTGAACTGGGTGTAAAAACGTTGTAAGCATCTTGGCTAAGAAGTGTTCTTTAGAACATGTTTTCGTACTCTGTTCCGCTAGACTCCGCAATAGGTAAACCACTAATTCTAAAAGTTACTTTGATATAAAGAATTATTCATGTAAATTGCTTTATTATTCAACAAATAAGTTACTGTGTAAACCAGTATGTACCTGGCATTTATGGAGGCAAACAAAAGCTGCGTTTAATTTTCCATAAGCAAAACAAGGGTTATCTCAGCATTTTATTTATCAATGAAGTAAACTGACCCAAAATAACATAATTAACATACACTTGTGAAGTTTAATTAATAAATAGTTGATAGCCTACGACCGTTCTGGGAATATATTTTCCGATCATCAGGACTTACATTGTCAAACATTTCAGTGGCCAAACGGGTAAAATCGTAAAGCCAGCACCTCAATATTCTCTAGAATGACCTTGTGCTTACCCATCAGTAAGATTAAAGATTCCCAATGTTTCGTGTTTTTGACAACATATTAGATGAGGAATGCAAATGTGTCAGGAGAAGAAGCTAATTTCGATGTGGCTTAGGATTTTGGGAGAACCACGTGCCGTGAGCACAAAGTAAAAGTAAACATTTGCGAAATATTACAACACTCTTACGTAGACACCACGTTGCCGCAATTCTCTGACACGGGGAGAAACGCTACGCCGAAAAGTGCGTGAAATCTGTGACAGCCTTCGACGCGGCGTCACCCGGACAGCAAAGATCATTCACTTCAATTGAGATACGTTATTTTTTTATATTAATTAAAGACGATTTTAGCCGAGACAACTGTCTTCTTACCGTTAAAAATATATTCCGCGCATGGAAATAAGTCATGGAAATGGAAATAAGTCAGTAAACAAACATACCCCCTAGTAACGCTTCCGCATTCATATCTCTGTATAATACATTGCTGTTTCTCAAGATATGAAACACCTTATTCCAATATAAAATTTGAATTTTTTTCAAATTTAATTTTTATTCATTTGTAGTAAAATATTGTTAAATTTTTGTGAGAGAAGTGGTTGTTTTTTTCATGGTATCGATTGATTTTTTGCCTTTACCTACGGTATTGACGAAAAATTCAATCTCGACCATGAAAAAAAATCACGCACTTAATATGGAAATAACTATTATACATTCAATAGTACTTTTACTTTCAACGTTTAGTTTATGCAATTATGTGTTAGTCACATATTTAAAAGGACATGAAAAAAGATGAGTGTCAAGAAATTAAGATTTTTGAGATACAAACACCATCATGTAGAGGATATAAAATAATGTTTTTTGGAAAAGAAACGTGGCCCTACAAAAAACGATTAGGGTAAGGAGATACTTCTATTTTAGCGATCAGGTTTGATGCTTGGAAAAAAATATTCATGTGACAAAACGGGAAGAAAGTAGACGGATTGTTTACACATATTAAACTATATTAAAATTAATATTATAAATAAATAGAAATATTATTTCAAATTATTATTTTCCAAAAATATAATACATGACATACAAATTCATAAACAAAATAATTTAATGGATACGACTCTGAGCCGGTAAAGGCGAGTTGAAACTTTAAATTAGTTTTCTCAGTTTTAAATCAAAGTGACATATATTTTCTTCTCCGACTCTTCATTTGTTAGGTGTGTACGACAGAAGACTTCTTATTGTCAATACTGTTTTAAGTCCGGGTCGTCTTTATATTTCTTTCCCTTGGTGATCAGAACCTCGATATGTCTACCCTCGAACCTTTCCTTTTCCCTTCCAGATTTGCGTTATCGAGGTTCCAATGTAATCTCCCAAACTTTGTTAGGTCACGCAGGTAGTCCTCGCAGCGCGTCCTTCCCCCCAATTCACCCTCCGTCGGTGGAGTGGGAGAGCGGAACGGAGGGGAGAGGGCGAGAGCGCGGACGCAAGTGAGGACCAGCGGAGGGGCGAGGCCGTAGCTGGACGGCGTGGGGTGGCGGGCGACTGATGGAGACGCCAAACAGTGGGGCGAACTACAGGAAAGGCGTAAGATGGAACATAAGCGTGTCACGGTGGACGCAAGGCGTTGGGGCCAGCTCCGAAGGCAGAATGCAGATTCATTCTTTCACTCATTGATGTTTACTAGCTCTACAATTGTTATGCAAACTGGTCCTTAGTAAATGTTTAGCCCGGGAGGTCGTGGTGGTCTGCCCCCGCTGGACGATGAGATCTGGCGCCGACGTACACGTCGACATGCGGGGGATTTTCTCCAGGTATCTCCCCGCAACGGGACTCTGCCCTTGCCGAGACAATCACTAACCTCCTGACTGGTAACTCGGGTTATGTGTAACCGCACCGTTTCGCCATCCACCTGTTCACAGCCCGCGCCCACCCACGCGCCACCGTCGGACCCGCTGCACGTCTTACCGTCACGTCACCCGCCGCGCCCATACGGTTCTGTCTCCGTGCCGCCTCTCCATCCGCTTCAGCCTTTAACCGTGTATGTGCACGTAAGTGTGTGTGTCAGGAGGAAGATAGGACAGGGAAAGGAAAGGAAAGATTCTAAGAGGTGCATAGCCCGTTCATTGGAGTACTGCTCTGGCATTCGCCCGATATTGTGAGGGGAAACCAAAGAAAACAACCATCAGAGCAGTCGGCCGCTAGAATTCTCTCGCTAGAATCAGTGGCTGAATTCGACCTAGTTATGTATTTAGTGTTCGCTTCGTCGGGATCCGAACACTAGGATCCCCGGTCAGAGTCGCTGCTGAGACAGCGGCAATGCTGAGCGAAACAGACAGTACGAGAATGCAAATGGCGCAGGACCGGATGGCGGTGAAGCGGGCGGTGAAAGGCTGAAGGGTGCCGCACGGGACAGAATCGGACGCGCGCGGGATGGGTAAGACGTGAAGCGGGTCCGATGGGGGCGCACGGTAGGCGGGTGGATGGGGCGGCACGGGGTGGTTGGGGCGGGCGCGAGTGACCTTTCGCGGGCGCCGCACCGTCCAGCCGGCCGGCGTGCAGGCATTTGGGCGGGCGCCCCCTCGGCATCGCCCAGCAACCTTTGAAATCGCGCGGTCGATGTTAATGAATTTTCGCTGCTGCGGTGCGCGCCACTCCACCGGTGGATTTAACGGGGGAACCGAATTCGCAGAAAAAAAAGGAAAAAAAAAGTTGACCGGAACCGTCCGAGGCCCCTTGTCTCGCCTCGTGCCGGACCGAGTTGTGGGACGTCCCTGGCAGTTGTAGCGAGCCTTACATGTTCTAAAGCCATAATGAGTTTACAGAGTTGCACGAATGAGGTTTGGAGCAGGCGGAATAGTTTCACATCTTTCACATAATTTCAGCTTCCATCTCCACCATCCTGTTCTCAAACGTCGGAAGGTGGCTGTTATAACGAAATAATGTCTACCCATAGAAGAATAGATTATAAGTCTTAATTAATTTAAGAATGAATGAAACATCTATACTTTTGGATCAATGATAAATTTGTATTGATTTAGTACTTATGGGATTAATTCAGTTCAGCCATGCCTACTGAATATGATAAAGGAAGAATGTAGGCTATTGGATGACACTTCGTTGACTTCGATTTAAAACATATTTTAAAAATTGATCACGATATTTTACTGTTATTCCATTATACTGTTGTGAAGTTGAATGTTTAAGGTCATTCTTGTAAGGATTAATAAAGATTCATAAAACTTCATCATTAAAATAATCTTACCATCGAATAGATTTTCGCTGAAAGTTTCGTTCTCCCACGCCATCATATTGATGTGACCGAAAACTCAACGAGTTCTCTGGGGATAACATTAATAAAATTCCTCTGTCTGTGCTTATGTGGCTTAAACAGGAATCATAAACAAAATGCATACTTAGGTTCACCTAAGTTCACTTCAGTGCCGCATTGTAAAGCAATGGAGGAATAAGACAGAAAGATAAGCACGGCAAACAAAGAAATCCTGTAGCGTACTCGCTTAATTGACCAAACATTTCGCATGCATATGAAGAAATTTGAACGCTGGTTACGACTAGATGGAAAGCTAGCAGGTTTGGCTCATAGCTATGGACCATAAATTGTGCGAGGTCAAAACGCAACATACTCTGCAGTACACAGGAAATATTTGACCGGTTGAAATACCTCCACTCGCTCTCCGGAGAGTGTCGTATTCTCCGGATGATGTCGCACATTCTGCGCTCGAGGGCAGTCTTAGAGGTTTCTTCGGGACCCCGGCATGTCAAGAGGTGTGAGGTTTCTGGTGTTGGGTTCTCGAAGCGCAAACTGTTGATTTGCGGAATAAGAGGAGAGGACGGGTGATGCAAGAGTGAATAGGGGCGGCCTCGAAGGCTACTGCGAAGGCGGCTTCGAATGCGGCTTAGAAGGCGGCTTCGAATGCGGCTTAGAAGGCGGATTCGAAGGCGGCTTCGAAAGCGGCCTCGAAGGCTACTGCGAAGGCGGCTTCGAATGCGGCTTAGAAGGCGGCTTCGAAGGCGGCTTCGAAGGCGGATTCGAAGGCGGATTCGAAGGCGGATTCGAAGGCGGATTCGAAGGCGGATTCGAAGGCGGATTCGAAGGCGGATTCGAAGGCGGATTCGAAGGCGGATTCGAAGGCGGATTCGAAGGCGGATTCGAAGGCGGATTCGAAGGCGGATTCGAAGGCGGATTCGAAGGCGGATTCGAAGGCGGATTCGAAGGCGGATTCGAAGGCGGATTCGAAGGCGGATTCGAAGGCGGATTCGAAGGCGGATTCGAAGGCGGATTCGAAGGCGGATTCGAAGGCGGATTCGAAGGCGGATTCGAAGGCGGATTCGAAGGCGGATTCGAAGGCGGATTCGAAGGCGGATTCGAAGGCGGATTCGAAGGCGGATTCGAAGGCGGATTCGAAGGCGGATTCGAAGGCGGATTCGAAGGCGGATTCGAAGGCGGATTCGAAGGCGGATTCGAAGGCGGATTCGAAGGCGGATTCGAAGGCGGATTCGAAGGCGGATTCGAAGGCGGATTCGAAGGCGGATTCGAAGGCGGATTCGAAGGCGGATTCGAAGGCGGATTCGAATGCGGCTTCGAAGACGGCCTGAAGACGGCCTGAAGGCGGCCTCGAAGGCTACTTCGAAGGCGGCCTCGAAGGCGGCCTCGAAGGCGGCCTCGGAGGCGGCCTCGGAGGAGGCCTCGAAGGCGGTCTCGAAGGCTACTTCGAAGGCGGCTTCGAAGGCGGCTTCGAAGGCGGCCTCGAAGGCGGCTTCGAAGGCGGCTTCGAAGGCGGCTTCGAAGGCGGCCTCGAAGGCGGCCTCGAAGGCGGCCTCGAAGGCGGCCTCGAAGGCGGCCTCGAAGGCGGCCTCGAAGGCGGCCTCGAAGGCGGCCTCGAAGGCGGCCTCGAAGGCGGATTCGAAGGCGGCCTCGAAGGTGACCTCGAAGGCGGATTCGAATGCGGCTTCGAATGCGGCTTCGAAGACGGCCTGAAGGCGGCCTCGAAGGCGGCCTCGAAGGCGGCCTCGGAGGCGGCTTCGAAGGCGGCTTCGAAGGCGGCCTCGAAGGCGGCCTCGGAGGCGGCCTCGGAGGCGGCCTCGGAGGCGGCTTCGAAGGCGGCTTCGAAGGCGGCTTCGAAGGCGGCTTCGAAGGCGGCCTCGAAGGCGGATTAAAAGGCGGATTCGAACCACTGATGTCTCCAAAGGAACTGTATGGCTGCTGGCCATCGGTGGACCGCCGTCCCTGGCACTTACCGCCGCCGTTCTTGTAGCAGAGGTAGGGGAAGCGCCAAACGTTGGCCAGGTCGACCGCGAAGCCGATGATGGAGAGCAGGAAGTCTGCGCCCGACGTCCACGTCTCGCGCGTGTCCGTGGGGGCGGCGCGTGTGGTGACGGCGGAGGCGTGCGCGCCGCCAGCGCTGGGGACGGTCGCGGCGTCGGGGTTCACCAGCAGCGACTCGCACGCCCCCGACGGCGAGAGGCGCACCTGCAACTCTCCTGCGGACACGCCCACGCTCACCAGACACATGCTCCTGCACTACTTGAAATTTCGCTTGAAAAATTTGTTTCGTAATTTTCTTAGGATATCGACATAGCAGAGGAATAAAATACGGCTTCTAACGGTTGGCGTGCAATTGGTTGATTCATTTGATTTATTATTTCGTGATTCCGTGCGCGTCAGCTGTGGTAATTATTAGTTTCGTTAGTGTATTGTGTGTTTTATCACGAGAGGTGGTAGGATTTCCCCCCATCCCCACCCAGCTGGACGGTGAGATCCGTCGCGGACCTACACGTCGGCTTCCGGGGTTCCCCAAACAGGTATTTCCCATCAGCTCTTGACTGGTAGAGAAGTGCTTGTGTGTATAGGTAAGAGGTGAGAATAGGTCAAGGAAGAGGAAGGAGAGATTGCGAGCGATCCGTGTTTGATTTGTTAAGATACTGCACCAGCATTCACCTGGTGTTGATCGGAGAAACTACGAAAAATTATCGATTAGAGCAGTCAACCGGTAGAATTCTCTTCCTGACATTCTCTGAATTTGACCTAGCTCTCTAACTTGTGTCGACGATTTGGCCACCGTCGGGACTCAAATCGTAGGGCCTTCCAGCCAGACGTACTGCAGGGATTGCTGGTACTGCAGGTATTGCAGTTGATGCTCTGAGACACCTAAGTCGGTGCCGGATTTTGCAGACCGTCGTATTTAGGTACAAAATTTAGTTCCTGCAAAACTTGGCGAATTAGTACTCCTATTTAAAGGAAATGTATTTCTTATTTATGTCAATTTTCATTGATGTATAGTGGTATTACGCAAGGAATAGCGATGCCGCTACATCAACTATACATGCTTTCTCCAGAAGATCAAATTTGAATATCGGTGTTGTGGGAGAAAGTCTGGGACGTAGTCCCGTATGGCGTCCGAACTCTGAGTGGGATATCATAAGAAGGGGTGGGATGGGAAGATCATGCGCGGTCGTTGGCCAGCCGTGACGGGTTATGCACCAACATTGACTTGCCAGCGATTTTGGAAAACAGCCGATGTCAAAAGTCGATCGGCGTACTCGATCCTTGAAGGCAGCTCAAATTTTCTTGAGTTTAACGCATGAATGACTTTTCTACAAGCAAAGTAGCAATCTCCCCAGTTAGTCATCAGCCATCTCGGTTTTTGTTGAAATTTTGTATGCCCAGTCCCACTTGTCTCGACGTTCTGTGAAGTTGTGGCTTCGCAAGTGATGTAAGTTGTGGCTTCGCAAGTGATGTAAGTTGTGGCTTCGCAAGTGATGTAAGTTGTGGCTTCGCAAGTGATGTAAGTTGTGGCTTCGCAAGTGATGTAAGTTGTGGCTTCGCAAGTGATGTAAGTTGTGGCTTCGCAAGTGATGTAAGTTGTGGCTTCGCAAGTGATGTAAGTTGTGGCTTCGCAAGTGATGTAAGTTGTGGCTTCGCAAGTGATGTAAGTTGTGGCTTCGCAAGTGATGTAAGTTGTGGCTTCGCAAGTGATGTAAGTTGTGGCTTCGCAAGTGATGTAAGTTGTGGCTTCGCAAGTGATGTAAGTTGTGGCTTCGCAAGTGATGTAAGTTGTGGCTTCGCAAGTGATGTAAGTTTCTTTTCAGATATAGCTGTTTTTTGAACATACGTTTTTCGTCATTTTCATATAGAATATTTATATCTCCGTTATTGCTAAACAAAGTAATAGTTTACTTGTATAACTTTTTTTGTTCTATTCAACGAAATGCTAATACATTTCTAAAAAGTTCGCCGAAGAAGAATAGTCTTAAAAAATAGAAATTTTAAATTGAATAGCTTCCGTAATATTTCAGTATGATAAGCTAAACTTCCTTCATATCATACTAGTTACTATAAACATTAAATTGTTCCCAAACGCGTAATTTTAATCTCTCAAGAACGTATCTCTTACTATATCTTAATACTTGAAGTTTAAAATGGATGATTTTGGCAATAATCCTCAAAAGAGAGGATTTTCAATTTTTTTTCTTTTTTTTCAGAAAAGTACCTTCTAGAATTTCTTTCAAAACTCCCTAATTAAGGAGAACACGTTTTCACGTTTTTAAGTTTATAAAAAGGTTAATTTGATTATCCATTGAAGGCATACAATGCCCGAAATGTAGTAAGTAGTGCAATGATATTAACATAAAAACAAGTGCTAGGGTTATTGCTGTCCAGATTACTCAATATCCAAATAAGAACATCTTCCGCAGAGCTTGCTCAGTTCGTTGCAGGAAGAAGGGAAGAGGTCCACTGCCTACCGCGCGTGCGTTGACCGCCTTGTGGGAGAAAGGTGTCGGGGTCATCGAAATACCAGGACCTCGGGGAGAATTAAAACGAGCGCCTTTCCGGAAAAAAATACGCCGTGAATTTGTTGTTGCAAATTCGGGAAATTGTTTAAACAATTTCGCGAAATAATTTTTTTAGTGTGTGGGACGATGGTAGTGCAATTAGCGTTCGTTCCTTTCAAACTCTTTGGACGACTCTTTGTCGTGTTACAAAATCCTAGAAGGGTTATGTTGTTGTATCATAGCAGACCTGCATTTTAATTCTGTGAAATTAAGTTTATTGCAAAATATTTTAAATTGATTTAAACACATTGACATCGAATCGTCTATGCCCTATTACAAACCCGGATCCGCGATATTTTTTTTCGCCGATTGGTGCGCTGCACTCTGCAATCTTATACAAAATCGCTCTTTAAGTGGTTAGCGAGAATAATGGCTTGGTATAAAGGCAGTTGAGCGGGAGCATTGGCAGTGCCGGTGGGAATTCATAGAACCGAGATGCAGTCGTCTTTCTGCACAAAATGACACTAATCTTGAAAGTTTCCAATGTTGATTGCAAGCCGTGCTATTTGGCTGTGGAGCCATGCGACAACAAGCGATGGTCGAGCACCGCCGCCTCAGTGCGGGGCGGGGCATGGCGGGGCGTGGCATGGCGGGGCATGGCGGGGCGTGGCATGGCGTGGCGTGGCGTGGCGTGGCGGGGGCGGGAGCGGGAGCGGGAGCAGGAGCAGGAGCGAAGATCGAGTGTTTGCGCTCATCGACGCACCAGGAGAGATGACCGTAAAGAATATTCCTCGTTACGAGGTCTGCAAGAACTGGACTGATCGCCGTAAACGTATATTGTGATATCCAATCTTAAACTCCACTTAACATCCAATTTTAAAAATATTTACGATCTAGTTTCTAAATGTAGTTTTCATAAAAAGTAAATAATGAAAAGGTAATAAAAAGTCTTGATATCCTTGAAAAGGTTTTTTTCTTCTTCATTGTTTACAGCAATGTATTGTCTCCATTCAAACTTGAGAGCGTAATTAGGAGTAATGCATGGTTAACTAATACATTTTACGGTTTTCACTATATTAATTTGAGTACTATTTTTATTATTACTTAATTATTATTACTTAATTATTATGATGATGATTTTATGATTTATTATTATGATGATTACTATGGGTACTCTTCTTTCTCTCCTTCTCCCCTCCATCTCTTTTTCTTCTTCTCCTCCTCCTCCTCCTCTTCCACCTTCTCTTCCTCCTTCTCTTCCTCCTTCTCCTCCTCCTTCTTCTTGTTCTTCTTCTTCTTCTTCTTCTCCTTCTTCCTTCTTTTCCTCCTCCTCTTCCTCCTCCTCCTCCTTCTTCTTCTTCTTCTTCTCCTTCTTCCTTCTTTTCCTCCTCCTCCTCTTCCTCCTCCTCCTCCTCCTCCTCCTTCTTCTCCTTCTTCCTTCTTTTCCTCCTCCTCCTCTTCCTCCTCCTCCTCCTCCTCCTTCTTCTTCTCCTTCTTCCTTCTTTTCCTCCTCCTCCTTCCTCCTCCTCCTCCTCCTCCTTTTAATCTCGGTGTCTCAGAATATAAATATGGCATTATGATTGCAGAGGTTACACATTACTCACTGCAACATAAAGCTTTCAACATATAATCGTCATGTGGGTTACTTCAAACAGGGTGACAGAATTTTAGTGCTCAGTTAAATTTATTATTAATAACGTTATGAGGATGCTTTGATTACTGTACATAACAAATTATTTGCTTTGTAACCTTACATTTTTTGTGTCAGGATGCTGATTTTTTTTTTTATTTCTACTATCTTTGAGGGAATGAAGTAGGTCTAACCGATTCTGAAGCCATGTAATATTGAATATTAGAGTACCTTCTGGAGATGGATTAAAACTATTGCTTCTTGAGAATATTTCCGTGTACTTAAATAGTAAATCAGTAACCTCTCCGATTTGGGACACCGCGGCGATGTACTTCCAGATGACGTCTCAGATCCATTTGTTATGCGGCACGGCTCGCTTGGTTGTTCGTATATTTGTAGAATCAAGTACACGTCTCAGTGTCTTGAATAGTCAGTAAATATTTTTCTTTTTTTTCTTTTTCATATTTTTCCTTACAGCGCTATATCCCAATTGAAGCAATGGACTAGTAAATGCTATATTGCCGCTACCTTTTGTGGTCGATAAGGTTTATACGCACAACGTCTCAATTACCCTGACCTAAGAACGGGTATCGAAAGAATGGTTGCGCGTATTTCGCGGCTCGTTTTTTAATATTCTCTACATTCGTCTAAAATGACTAGAAGGAAAGCATGGACATGAGTGAATCAGAAAATTCGGCACCTGGGTTTCTCTTCTTCGCTGTGGCGTTGTTCAACAGCCGATCGCAACATTTGGAGAAGAAAAAACAATAGCCAAGTAGTTCGCAAGCATTTGGTATACTTACTCATAGCATATGAATTTAGAATCGTTCCCTAACAATGAATGTTTTCTTCGTTCCATAATAAACAAAAACTATGACTCACAGCATTCAGAGACCTCACAGTTGTAATTTACCTTGCACCAATTGAAGGCGTTAAATTTCTGCAACTCGCTAGAATTCTGTTCCCTGCCTGAATTTGAATTTAGTGTAACTTTTGTCATGAATAAGATTAAAAAGCATTTGAGTTGATCACATCGTTTTATCTTAGAAAATGGAGAAAGAAGATCCATTGCGTACTACATAAAGTTTTGTTCGCGAAGAAAATATATGAAGTTCTGAGAGCGGATTAATCTAATGTGTATGTGTGTGCGTGTGTGTGTGCGCGTACGTACGTGCGTGTGTGTTTAATATTAAGTGATTAATACTGTGTATTGTATTTTAAGAAATTATCTAATTTAGCAGTTAATTATGAAAACTATACTCATTAAATTTAATCATAATAGGTGTTCGTGTTTATTTACGCCACTGAATCACAAAATCACTCTGACAGTGACTGTTTAAGAAAAATTATAAAATGCAATTAGTAGAAAACGATTATTTTCTTTATAATTTTTTTGATAAAATGTTGCGAGTTCTGTGCTCGGTGAGATCCGCGTGGAGTTCTGAGAGCGACCCGTTCGCGGTTCGAGCGGTTGGGTGGCAGTGGCGGGAGGCTGGGGCGAGGGGGCGTGTTGACTCGCGGCGGCTGACAATTGCCTGCGGCGGCGCGCCGTGGCCGAGGGGGCGTGCGCGCGGTGGCGGGTAATTGGGTCCCCTGCCGTCGTCCCCGCCACTCCCCCACCTCCACTCCCCCATCTCCACTCCTGTCGCTCGTGTTCCCCCCACCCCTTCGCCACCCGCACCATCGACACAGAACCCCCCAGCCCTCACCGTCGGCCCCGCCTTCCCCGCCTCCAACGGCACCAGTCGCCCTGGTCCCTTCCCCGCTTCACCATCCTCCACCCCCACCCAACCTCACCCTCCCCTCCTCTGCCCATGCTTCGGTCCTATTCCAGTCACCGCCCCCCCCCGATCTCGAGTTCCGGTCGCTGCGTAAACGATGCCCCGCGACCACCCCCACCCCCACCTCCGCCTCGCTTCCATCGCGGGGTCAAGTCTCCGATGGAAGATGTTTGCCCAGGGGTGACGCAGGAGGCTTTTGATAGCCGTTTATTAAACAACAAATTCATCGCAGTAAAGATTAAGGTTTTATGACGGTTCTTCGTTCTTTCCTTATTACCTTGGAAAATATCTTTATTTAACGGAAAGGATCTACAGAAAAGTTTTAATTGCATTTTCAGATTACAAAATTCAGGATGTTTGTGGTTTGGAAATTGTTTCACCAGTCTTATTCCGGCTGGAGAGGTGTTTTTTGTTCATGCAAATTTATTTATGCCTACGAATAATGATAACCATTATCAAATAATTACAAACATTCATTGGAAATATCGTTAAATAATCTATTTTAGTGTATTATATTAGTTGTTCTGTTTATTATTTTGTTTTGTTAAATTAGAGTTAAAATGAAATTTTTATAGGTTAATTAGAACACACGCGTACTTGGCCTTTGATTACGTGGTGCTGCTACATTGAATATTGTCCTTGTATGTTCAAAAATAATTTGATACGAGTGTAATGTTCAAGAGAATAGGCGAAATGTTGATGGAGCGAAAATGCAAATTTCCTGCGTTGTGAACAAAAATCAATTTCCTTATCAGCAGTTAAAATTCTCATCGCGAATCAACTTTGAATTTACGTAAAAAAGGAATAGGATGTTAAAAGTTAGTGGGTTCAATGAACCGCAAAGTACCTCGTTTTCCGTCTTTGAATAATAATTTTTATGTCCAATACATTTGTTGAAAGTTGTATTTTGGTTCTAGAAAAAGGTCGTTCAGCGTAAACAATTAAGTTTTACGACGGTCACACATTAATGAGTCATTACAGAACCTCGCTGCGAAAATTCCACGTTCTGTGTAACACGGGGTGTAACAAAGCGGCCCCGCTTTAATCAAGCCAGGCGCTAAACAGTTTCACGATTCAAGGGGATATACCACAGCTGTGTGGTCTGCGAATTTCCATTTACAGCCACGAGGCTTTTGCGGCATTGAGTACGTGGTAACTGATTGCCGTATTTGATCTCACTGCGATGGGACTTCAGGCTCAAAATAATTTCTGCAGAAATAAGGGGGGTATGCATCAAAATATTTTAATTTTTTGTTTTATAAAAATATTGGTATTTTCTTGGAATCAATAGGTCACGTGTTCACACAACCGTAACTTTCAAATAAGGAGTAATTTTGGGAAATGATTCCTTTCTTTGCAATTTGATAATGACTGTTCAGTTTGTTATCGTTTGACATGTTTTATTTGAAAAGCGCATATCCCTCAAACGCAGTAATGTAAATATCATGTAATAAACAATATGGGTTAAGCTTCAACGTTTTTATTTTACGTATTAGCTGTTGACAGAATAGAATTACTGATGAGTTTATTACTGATATTATTTAACGGAACTGGTGATGTCGCAGCAATCGCAGACTGTGCTGGTTGAGCCAATTGACTCTTGCTCTGGAACGCTATATTTGCATGTAAATCGGAGGCTTGCATATGAGAGCGTGCTGTGCGCACTATACCATACACCCTCCTACGAACGCTTTAGGTGCTCGGTAAACTGTACGAAATGTAAACACTAGACCTAAAAAAGATCGCTTTCGAATAAACAAGAATAAAATTTTTCCTCTATTGAGGCTGCATTCGCTCTTGAACACGTCTTCGAAAACTACCTCTGAATCTGAGATTACTTAATGCTTTTTTTGTTCTATCATTATTATTTCTATTTAAATAAATAAATGTCATTGTTAATTTCATTCATCAATTTTTAATTATAACCACATCTGACAATGCTTTCATAAAATTCATTTCGTCGCAAAACAATACGTTCATAAAATTTATTCATCAGTTAGCAAATATTTGTGTAGAGAAATTGATTTTCTTTTCCCTTCTCTTCACTAATATTTAAGATAACGCTCACTTATTCAATTATAAAATTAGGGGTTTTCATGTTTTTTGTGGGTAGCTTCTGAAGTTTAATAAGCTCTGGTCATTGTGACGGAGAATGATCGTTGATACCCTTGATTTCATTTGGAAGATCTTTCTTTCTTTTTATTCATATTTTTCTGAGTGTCTGTCCTTCAAAACTAATTTTCGCAGCCTGGGTCTACCGCTTCCCGATTAGTTTTTTCGTCAGTCAAATGATAAGAAGGATTTAATTTCTTGAGATATAATAAACTATATTCAGTATAGAGTTCGTTTCTTTCCTATCTTGCTTACTCCAAGTTTTTTGATTGTCTCCTTTTACCTTGTTCCTCCTAATTATGATGATATTTTGCTCTATTTTTTGGCATTGAATTTCATGAATTGTGTATAAGGTTTTTGGAATCTACCATTGTGTTCTCCTTCTTTTTCTTTTTCGTTATTTTTCATCGTTTTTCTCTTTCTCATTAACTACTTACGTAGTATAAAGCATTGTAATGCTACAGCGAAAATTGGTTTGTTTTAAGGGGTCGTTTTAAGGGTCTCTGATATCGCAAATTGAATAATTCTTTTTCGTATCTATAGAAAATTATTTCCTTTAGAACGTCGTGCAGAATTCATGTTTCTGGAGTCCTTTATAACAAAAATTTGGTTTACGGCAAAACGTCTATTTGTCTGTGAATTACATTAACCGTTGACTGGTGTTTTTCCCAAATTGATATTCCTAGATTTCATTGATGACATGGTCTCTTGAATTTGAAGTATTTTTAATTGTGAGGGTACTTTACCAGAAATCCCAACATTTTCAACATATTCTCAGAAATGACTAAATTACAAAATTATTTCTTTACATTTTTTTCTCAAATAGAGCAAAGTTCTTCCTTGCACTTACAATCTTAAGGATAGAGATTTTCTTTAAATAAAATATGTTCTTGAACATTAGTGTTGCGAGTTTTATTATAACCTGTGAATTTTTGGAAATTACTGGTGTTCAACTTTCTTTTTCAAGCGTCGGGAACGCTCGTATGGCAACTCTTGTGTTCAGGGTAGCGGATACGTTAAGCGTTTGTGAAACCTAAGAAGAAATGGAACCTGAGTAGAAATCCTTGCGTGGGCAAATACATTTTTGCGGTTTGGAATCACTTTGGATAATTCAAGTACTATTACAATATTGCAGTATTGTAACATATAATGCGAGAAAGTACATGTGGTTATAAACCACCAGATGATTTTCTGTTTCCTCGAACTTCTTTTAAAACATGGACGTTTTACTTATCATTCTCTACCTACTTTTCCCACACTTTTTTCTCCTTTCCATTCCACATTTGAATGTGCTCCCGCACTCGTCTTCATAGTAATAGTTTCTGTGGACGAGTTGCTAGACAATCTCTGAGTATCCCAGAGTAAATTTATCAAGTCCGTATAAACAGCCGCATACCAGTTCAGATATTTGGCTGGTGCATCGGTTAAGGCTGTGTCCACAGTTATCGTTATATCGACGTTTGCCAGTTGGGCAGGAATCAAATTTAATTACTGCTTAACTACAATATTGACTGTTCAAATAGCCCGCGTTATCAATGTCGCAAAGAGGGCGTGGAGGAGGCGACTCGCACCAAAACCGGCTGCTCATTAATATCAACCCAAATACTGTATGCAAACAGATATGAGAATACTGTTTAGCTCGGAGACGGTCTAGGAATCTGACTAGCTCGTCGTGCTGTATAATTTCGGGAGAGTATGATTCACTATTCGTTACGGGTCACCGCGCAAAGCGCACCAGCAACTCCTGAGACCTGCAATACCGAACTTTCTCTATTAACTAAAATTGTTAATATAACTTAATTTGCTGACTCGTGCATAGCCCATTTACCTCATGAACATTTAACGTAATATATCTAATCGGAAATGCGCGTCATATAGATCTTAGAAAATTTATATTCATAGGTCGACAGAACCTGCCCATAAGGGAACTGTACATGAATTTCCTGTCCAGAATATTTCATTTGAATTTCTCTGTCAAAATAATAACACTACAACTTCTTCATGAATATTTATATTAATTCGAAATTCATCACGTTACAATTTAAACCTGGAGCTTCCTTGCTCTCAATCAGATTACAATACTCCATTTTGTTTACCTTTTACTGTAGCTCCGCTGCTCGTCGCTACTGATGAAACAAAATATAATATAAAAAACCAATTATATACCTATTAATAACTATAATATTAACATCATTCATACATTTAACACGTTTTACATATTGATTTCTTTCCTATCGCACCGTGCGTGGCCATTGTTGTACTTATGACTATTATTTTGAGAAATAAAATACTATGCAAATTATACTGATACCCAACTTCATCATCGCCGGTCCGGATGACCGAGTTTGCCAAGGCAGTAGTGCCGTAGCGATCTCGGACCGAACGATCGCGTGTTCGAGTACCGCCTCGGGCATGGTTGTATTGTTTTCGTCCTTTCACACCCTTATCATCATATCGTGTCAATAGTTACCATACCGTTACATGCAATAGTGGTCGCTAATGACCTAGTAGTTGATGGACCTTAAATAACAAAAAAAGAAACTACATCATCATAAAATATTATGACAGTGACACTTCTTTTGTTTTCAATCTGCCCTCTTGCACGCCAGAGATAAAACCATTTCATGAACAATGCTTCTCTTGGTACCCCTCCCATCGTGTTCACATTCTGATTTTCGAAATTAATTTTCAAATTGCAATTCCGTTCAAAATGTAACCCATTACATTTTGCTACTTTTCCACTGTTCAAGCAATAGTATCAAACTGATTTACGTCTATATAAAATTTAATATATATTGCGCGACGTCGCGTGACATCAGCTTATGACCGTTCATCACGAGCGCAACTGTCATTCTCTCCTCCATTACCTCTGGTATCTCTGCCTTCCAGCTATCTTCTTCTTCTGACCAAAAGGGTTATAAATGCATACCTTGTTAATATCTTCGGCGCACCATTTTCATCTGTCGTGTCCTATTTTTAGTTCTATTGGCTCCATATTTTAGACTCTCAGTAGATTGTTTTTGGCAGTCACTAATTTAATTTTGCTCGTATATTCTTTCTAACATATGGAAATCACATTCATGCCTATTGCTAAAATTTCTTATTTATTTTATTTTACTTATCATCGCGTACCACGTGCAATTTTCTATCGGCGCCTTCTAAATGAGTGTCCTCTAAATGAAGTTCTTGAAAATTATATCTTAAAATGAGGACCTGCACATTTTCCTCCCAAAATATTTGGGGTTTTGTGTAATTTTGAATGTAATCAATTTTAAAAACAATATTTTCTCAAAAGTTGGTACAATGTTTTTCTTTAACATTTTTGTACGGATAGTGCTATATGCACTGAATAGCATTTTAAAATTGATTTGACTTTAAAAAAATACATTTATGTAGTTTTTGAAAATATATCTGGCGTTAATATTTACATTATGGTCATTTTGATACATTATTGATTTTGTGATCACAAGTGATTCAAATAATTTCTATTGAGGTTTCTCGAAAAATCAAAATTTCTGTGTGAAAATGAGCTCAAAATTGCGCAATTTAAGAATCGCTCAATCGACATTCTCTCACGAACGGCTTCAAATATTATGAAGCTAATTTGAAACTCTCCTGTTAGTCTGCAGTCATATTCTTATAGTCACATTTAAATTCTACTATTAGTGAACCGAAAAAATTGAGAAAATGTGAACAATTGACTTTTAGGCGCCGGAAGTTAACAGCTGGGAAAAAGATAGCTCAGAATAGAAAGAGATTATGAAACTAGTGCGAGAAAGTAGTCATTCTGTAGCACTAGTTCTCTATTGTAAACAAAATGAACCTGCCCCTCGCTGGGCATGCCAATTTGTAACGTAATTAAACATTTCTTATAAAATAAACTATCTTTATCTCAACTTATTTTCATTCCCCAAGCTAGAAAACAATTTGAAACGTTTTATGATTTTTTAATTTTCTCTGCTATGCTTAATTATCCCTGCTATGCTCGTAATTGCATTGCTGTAATTACTCATAATTTCGCTAGCTCTGTTTTTCTATTAAGATATTGCACGAGTTCGACGTGCAACATATGTCATCTTACCTGCTACACGTGGATGTGTTACTTTGTACAGAAATCACGATTAATGGACCTCTGTGGAATTTACTACCTACTGAATTGATGGCAATTCAATGAAATATCAGCCTTTTATTTTCAAACAAAAAATACCATTTATTGCTACAATATAATACCATGTACCGTGCTCGTTATTAATTCATAATTCTACGAACTTTAAACATTATTCAACCGTACGGCTTTGATAAAGTTTGTAAGTTTACGGAATGTCTTCTCGATTGATATGATGCCGCCGTCTTTTCTAAAAGAGGACGTCCTTGGTCTTCCTGTGGTGTAATTTATGAGCCTACTGTCGTATAAGCAATACTGCTTAGCCTACATTATTATGGATTAACCAAACAAACCTTTACTCACAATATAAGTCTATTATCGCAAAATTACAATTTCATAACGCTCATACCATGTGGACTGCTTGGCTGCTACCGTGAGAGTGAAAATTCGCTTCTTTATGCCAAAGATATATTTTCAACGCCCGCCCCTAATCAATTCCATGTTAATGTCTCCAGGCCCTGCCGTATCTCGACAATACAATTCTCGTCTTGCATCCAGCTTGGTGGCTAAATGTTTATAGTTCGTTGTTATGCTATGCGCGTTCCATGAATTTTAACATTCTCGATGCAACCAATACGTTGTATTACACTCGTGTGACATTCTGGTATGTATCATCCACTAATTCACAGCATACAACGCAATCATTACGTTGACACCCCTTGCATCAAAATGACTTAAGGATAACAAATCCGTATACAAATATTTCCGTAATTCGTAATTTTCCAATAATTAGAGGCACTTCCGCTTCTGTACGGTGTAGTTTACGATATTCATTGTTGAACAACGTTTACAAAACATAATTCATGTTAAACTACTCGTATTTTTTATGAACTGGTCTAAAATTTTCTGGTGTGTTTTAGAGATAATATTTTCTGGCGCGATTGTGCAACGTTTTGATTACATAGTTATTCCTTGCGTTTTAGAAACATACCAATAATGGACAGTGAACGAAATAAGAGAAAATATTTTACAATGTATTTTTTGAAGGTAGGAGAAAGGGAATGGGGAGTGGGAGAAAGTGGGGGAAGGACGCTGCCAGTGAGAGAGGTGTGGGGAAACTGGGTTGGCGTTATAGGCGTTTCAAGATTGTGAACAAATACATGAAGTAATATACAAATATTTTATAATGATTAATAGTGAATTTACAATTAAAATGAGAATTAATTATTGGTTAGTAGATGTTATGAAGTGTTACATCAGAAAACGATTATCAATTTCACGATAGTGTTTGTGTAATCAATTCGATCTTTATCATGATTATGCGGATATGTTCATATTCAGCTATTGAACCCCCAGAGTTCCCCTTAATCTTCGATGACCAACCTTTGAATCTTACCCTGAAAGTTCGATACCGATCCGTTGGGATCTCAACAATATTGTAACCTTAGCCCTTGCTATAGGCTAACTCGGAGCACCTCCAAGCCCTAACGGCCGCAGCTCATTATTAGATAGGCTATGGGTGGGGAGACATTACTTTTCCACACATTTATAAGCGTACATAGGTATGAGGAATTATTTTTCAAACGGATTAGAAGTAGAAATGACAAGCCCAATTGAAGTATATTGTATTATTGAAACTGTATTGTTTGTTCCTCAGATTTTTTTTCTTTTTAAAGATGTATTTATATTATTTATCTACATTTTTTCCTAACTTTACACGATTACGAACAAAACTGAATACAATAATATAATTACACATGTAAAGCGAAAGCAGGGTAGAGGAACAAGAAATTACACAATAATAATAATAATAATAATAATAATAATAATAATAATAATAATAATAATAATAATGTCTAATACTTGTGATCAAGGTAATATTTGGTGTACGTAAGAGGTAAAAAAAGAGAATATTGATGAAATAAGAGACTGGAGAAAGGGGGCCGGAGACTGGAGGAGGGCGAAGCCGTGAGTTGGCGGAGGTTGGAGGAGAGGGGCAGGGCCATAAAAAAAGACAGGAGGAGTAAGCGGAGGCCTGAGGAGAGGGCAACCATTGGAGGGTGGGGTGTGAAGAGATGATGAAAATTGGAACTTAAGAGAGCAGATGCAGCGAGTGTGGGCGAGGGGAAAGCCAAAAGCGGGAACGGGTAAGCGAGAAAGCGAAAGCGAGGTCGGGAACGGGCGTCGGGGGCTAGCAGGGAGCACGACATCGACACGACACCCACTCATGCGCCTTACTCTTGCCGGGGGCGGAGGGCTCGGGGGCGCCGCCGTTCTCGCCGCCGCCCTCGCCCTCGCCCTCGCCTCCTCCGCCACCGCCACCTCCGCCGCCGCCGCCGCCGGGGCCGCCGCGCGCCGTTCGCCCTCGCCCGGGGGCGGTCCCGGGCCCCGCTGTCGCCGCCGCCGCCGCCGCCGCCGCCGCTGCAGCCAGCCCTGCCAACACAACCACCGTCGTCATCGGCTCAGGGGCTGAGAGCGCGTTCCGCGGCGCGCTGCGGCGTGCGCAGGCTGACGCGGCGCTAATAGGATTTGCGGAGCGCCCCTCGGCGCCGCGCCGCGCCGCGCCGCGCCGCACGGCGTCGAGGCGCGCCGCCCAATGCATTATGGGCCTTAAGCTGCGGGTCAGCTGCCGCCACCGCCGCGCTTGCTGCGTTGCGCGCTCTCGCTCTCATTCCTCACCAGAGGCGACCTCGTACCTGCGAGTCCTAACGCAACTCTCTGCACAACGAGGCCTGCACCCTGTTTGGGGTGTGCCCGACCACCTGCAACTGAACGATTGGACAGGAAAAGAACGACTCCCATGATCTAGAGAGCTGTTAAAAGGAATGGTAAAGCCAGTGTTCTATTCAGAAATGTAAATTGTTTCTTTTACGTGGCTGCGTCATTTACGACTGATAGACGATGTGTTTGCCTGAATCAAGAATTTGAATATCATAATTAGTCACAGTATATGTATACAGTATTGCGACTAAATAATGTTTTGTTCGTATTAACTACTTCATAAACATTAATTTCCATAGCAAAAATTTTCCGACGTTCATTCACGTACTTGAAATACTATTTTCTGAGTTCGAACATCGTTCAGACGAACCTGCGTCAACCATGTGCAGCATTCGTAGGCATTAGTACTGCGCATACAAAAACTGTCAGCTGTCAGCTCGCAATTATTTCAGTTTTTAAGGAACTCGCTCATCTATAAATTTATCATCATTTGTACCTTCCAGTACTTTGCAGTTTCCTAGCGATCGTTGACGTCCTCATTTTTTGGGAAATAACAATACGTTATCTCATGTGGCTTGTCTTTTGATGTAGGTAATCCATCTTTTAGCAGTAGATTTGCAGGGTTTTGTGTGGATGGTACTTTATTAGAGGAGCAATTTCCAAAAAAAGTTTAAAAGGGACTCATTTTGCAGGTTGTGTAAGAAAAAACTCTGCGCCCGGAAACCGTATTTTTAGGACGCACCGTTTCTCAGTTACGTGATGACTACATATGTAACTGCGTAATGGGAGATAACATTGCGCAAACCAAAATTTCTTCCGAGCATAATCTACAAAATTCCAAATTTTTCGTCTGATGCATCACTGGGGAGTAAATCACTTTCAAACAGTGACAAATGTATATGATTTTGTTACGATGGCTTATAAATGGTACAAATCTGTCACCTATTCTTAGTGTATTATACGTAAAAAAATGAATTCATTTAATTTGGATGAGATGATATACTTTATTTACCTAATAATTTGTATTGGCATCGCATTTAATTACATTTCCAAGGCTTCAGCTTCTATATTTACAAAATAACTTTTGCATCCGAATTTAATATTTTAATTTATTCCATATTTATTATATAAATTTACATATTACACTAAATATTGCGGTGACTGTTAGACTCAGAGCATCTCCTGCTCCTGTTTTCAACCTATTGTTAAACCAGTTCCTGTTTACTTGGTTAGTATCGTTCATCGTACCACCCTGACACTTTACGAAGTAGATATTTACCTGTAGGCTAAGGAGCGTTTGATTTGCAAGAAAACTGAACAAACAGACAATCGGCATTCACCCGTCGCCTTCCTTGAAGTCAATATATTACGAACCAATGAGTTATTGAAGTTTTCATTGGTGGAAATCATAGGTTCATTATACGAATGTGATTATTTTCTCCAACGTACTTCTTATAATGGAACTTTACTTCAAACAGGTGAAGGGGTTGTTGAAAAACTAAACTCTCTAGGGGTTGTTGCAAAATAGCTTAAGGGAACCACAGAGAACAGTATTGCGCTCTTCTCATATTTTACTTTGGAAGTTTTAAACAATGATTGATGTTTCTATCTCTAACATATTTAATAACTCTGACTTATTTCGATTATGACCTTTTCAAAATGCAGCCTGCAACTCATTTTCAAAAATGTCTCCAAATTTTTTATTAAGCTTTTTTCTCTGATAGCATAAAGGGGCGTATCTCTTAGTTTCGTTTAAAATAACTGAATTATTGAAAATTGCAGTTGTTCAACATTTTTTTCGGTGTCTTCCTGCAACAACAGAACTGAGATTTTCCTCTGAATAAAATCTGTTCTTCGAAATTATATCTTTAAATAAAGATGATTTTTTTAGAAAATACTCCGCCTCCAAAACAATTAAAAAATATGAGAAAATGTTTTGGCACCGATAAGTAGAATAAAGAAAGAGGGCGAGGCAATACCGATCTGTCTGGCAATTTTGATGGTGTAGGGATCACCACGTTCAAGTAAACTATGGACTCGTGTTCAAGTTCCAATACGGACAAAAATTTTTGAAGGTTGAGAACACTGTGCAAAGGCCTCTATTGGAAGGATGAGCTGGAGTGAGGGGGAAGTCCTAAGTGAAGTACAACGTCATCGGCTGCTAAAACGTATGAAATGGAGTTCAACGATGGCCGGCCCAATGACAGACGTGGCTAAAGCAACAGTGCAGTGGCGATCTCGGTTCGTGTTCGAGCCCAGCATTGGCATGGTTGTAGTTTTCTGTGAAGCTGAGTGGTTGGGGTTTTTCCAAACCCCCCGTGTCTCACCCTATAATAAACCTTTATTACCGTCCCTTCTCCGCCCTGGTTAGGAGTAGGTAGACGTGGGATAAACTAGGGCACATGGGAGGCGGCTGTGGGTTAATGAACACCAGGGGTTTGAAGGAGTAGGAGGCGGACGGTCAAGGCATCAAAGGGCAGAGAACAACTGATTGATGACTCGGGCGCGTCACCTGCTAAGGTCATTAGTACAGTAAGGGTAGTGCATATTGTAATCGCGGGAGGCGGCGGTCTTCCTCCGCTGGCGGGCGAGATCCGGTGCCGACCTATGTCCGCTTGCGGGAATTTTCCCTAACCACGTATTTCCTACCAGAGTGGTACCAACCTAGCCGAGACAAGTTCTAAGCTCCCCTCTAGACTCGCGACATGTAGTGTAGTGCATGTACGTGCAAGTGTGTGCAAGTAAGGGGTAGGATAGGACAAGGCAGAGAAGGAAAAATCGCGCGCGGTCCGTGACCCGTTTGTTAGGGTACTGCTTCGGCATTCGCCAGGTGTTGATCGGAGAAACCACAGAAAACTACGGACCAAGGCAGCCGCACGCTAGAATTTTCTAGACAACAGCTGAGTTCGACCTAGGTATCCTATGGACCTCCTGGTCAGAGGCACTGCATCGGCAACAATTGATGCTCGGAGCAACCCTCGCCGGTATGAAGGACTTGAGAACGGGGGATGTTGATTTTAAGATGACGTTGAGCCCGACGTTGACGGGTTCAAATCCGCAAAGGAAAATTTCGTAAGCTTTCAATAAAAATTCTAATTTTTCGTAACTATTACTAATAATAGAAAAAAGTATGTGCTGTTAGAGCACCACATTTTTTTTACCAAAGAGTGTTAATAAGAAAGAATTCGTGACTTATTTTCTCATAGTTTAGCATTTTATATTTGTCTGTTCATTTTCTTGTTGCGAAAATGTTTTCTGGTCAACAATTTCCAAAGGCAATTGAAGCACATGATTAATTTTTAATACAAATAATTCTTCTTTTAACACAATCTCCACGACCGCTTCATCTCTGTGCTCGCGCCCTGCCGCGTCGCTCTCGCCCCCTCATGCGCCCGGACCGACGCCTCCCGGCGAGATAAGCCCGGAGCGCGGCCTTTAAAGGTTAATATGAAAGAAAGCATATTTATTTAAGATATTTACAAAGAAATTAATTATTTTTCTGTTTGAACATTACAAAATTACGTGAATAAAGATTTCAATATTTTTGTCTTTGCTCCCTATCATAAGTCATCTTCTTTTAAACTATTTATTTTCTGCAATTTATAAATTTCTTCATTCGATGTATTTTTGGGTCTTTCTTTCGTTCTTCTTCTCAGTGGAGTCCAAATAAATATTTGTTTTAATATTATATTTAATTCCATACAGTTTTCATGACCAAAGCAGTATATTTTTTTACTTTAAACAATTAAAATTGATTTATTTTTTCGTTCTTACCCTTATAATATAATTTTTTAAATTTTTGATACTCCTACAGATCTTATTTAAAATCATCTCCGTGAATAATAAATCATATCTTAAATATTTATTAAATTTCCATAATTCTGCTCATAAGTAATAACACTAGGAAACACATTTTTACATACCTACAGTTTCTGTCAAAGTTCAAAAGTTATAATCATATTCAGTATTTGAAATAAACAAAATCCTACACTAATTTCCACATTGTCCCTGGTTATATAACTCAACATTTTGTGAGCATGCTTCATATGAGGTAAGAACAATTTAAAATGGGATATGCATTTCGAGCAAATAATATGCACATATTAAAATGATTTGTTGGTATTCTCCACAACATTGGTTGAGCAAATGATAATGATTTTAGTTTTCCTTACAACTACAACACAAGGTTCGTTGTACAAGTGACTCAACACTGGTGAACAGCCCGTAGTTTGCACGGCAGCCAAAGTATAAGTGATACGCAAGTTTTGTAATTTCATTTTTTCCCCTTTGAAATTGAGTGAAAATCTACCACAAATATAACAGAAGTTACCGCAATGATTCGCACACTTTCGATGTGAAATGACGATTTGCATTTTAAGGAACCGATTCAATTCTATAGATCATGTAGCAAACTTCACTTTTTAAAACCACAGAACTATAATGTATTAAAGTATTTGAGGCACACTCAAATCAGACACGAACGTCACGCACACTGCGGGCACAGTTCCGCATGGCACAGGATCTGCCACCCCAACAATTGGATGCTTGTATACTTGCGATAAGTAAGGGGCTAAAATAATTCCTTCCGATGACTGAAGAGCAGTAAGAAATATGAGGGGTCACGTGACTTGTTTTAAAAAAATCCACTAAGACTTACTCGTAATTGAGCGCGACTACTAGACGCAAGAAGAAAGACGGCAACCTACGAATTCAGAAGGTAAAAAAACAAACACGAAAACCTACTTTTTTGGTATCTCATGAAAGTGGCATAGATAAACTACAAATATTTCATTATTAAATAGTTTATAGTTATTGATTGTACATATCTAACAGGTGCAATTTCAACGTATTTGCATTGATAGCAAAATCCGGTAAGATACGCTATAAAGATGCGATATATTTAAACATTGTGACGTGATATGATTTTTTATTGTGATAATTGTAATCTACGTAAAAAAATTAGTAGGTTGTGCACTCTACCTTCCTGGAGGTAAAAATCTTGTTCCCTAGTGTAATTTACTCATATTAGATATATTTCCCCTCATAAGGTACTATTAAACATATTATTAACATGCATATGCAATAAAGTATTCGCAATGATTTATTCAGTTGTCTTTGAAAATTGTTGGCGAGAGAAAAATATTAGCACTTTATAGGGCGATGACTTTTTAGTCCTGTTGGAGGGTGCGTTGGCCCACTGCGGGCGTCTGGGAGTAGAGGGCCGCGGGAGGCGGTTGAGCGCGGGCTCTGGCGCGGGCCTCCAGCCGGCGAGTGCCGAGTGCCGTGCGCGGCGCGTTATCTCGCCCGGAGGCGTCGTCCCGGGGTGCGTGAGGGGACGACGGCGACGCGGCAGCGCGCGGAAGCAGAGATGAGGCGGTCGTGGAGGTGGGGGCGGGGTGACAGAAAGGCGATGCGGCTTGGGATGGGATAGGCGTGGGGGAGGGAATGGTGCTGGGACAGTGAGGTAGTAGTGGGAGCGGCCGAGGTGTTGGTGGAGGGGGGAGGCGGAGGCGAGTGCGAAAGCGAGCGCGAGGGTAGAGACGGGTGTGGACAGAGGAGGAGACGGTTGCGGGTGCGAGGACGTGGGTGGTGGCGGTTGCTGTGGCAGAGGCGGATTTTGGGATGGAGATGGAGGCGGGCTTGGGGACGGATGATCAGGTGAAGAAAAGTGGGCAGAGGCAGGCGCGTGGGGAGGGTTGCGAGGAAGGGGTGAAGAAGGGGGCGGAGGTGGAGGCGGGTGCGAGGATGGTGGTGCCGGAGGGCGGATGCGGGCGTGCGATCGGGTGCGGGTGCCACGGTGGGTGCTGAGGCGGCTGTGGAGTCGGGGTGAGAGCTAGCGCGAGGGGCTGCGGTCTTCAAAGGCTATCCCATTTGTGCTTTGCGCCGCCTTCCACTCAGTGTCAGCCGCTGAGGGCTGTCGCAAAGGGACAAACAGCACTCACTGTCGCTCACTGCGATTCGCCGGCTGGGTGTGTTCAACGATCACCCGCGTAGGCGCTTTACTTTCCGACTCAAAGCGGTGTTCAAGGATGTCCTTTTTGATGACGTGAAAGCAAACGTTGCTGTTTTCCTAGGTGAATGCTTACTGTTTCTGCTACATTTCTTGATTTTTTTTGTAACCACAGAAAAAATGATAGTAAATTGTGTCGCTAAAATTGATTTTGTTTACAATGTTTTAACAGTATTTATTTTCGATTTCAGATGTAGGTGACTTGTTGATCGTGACGCTCGCCTGCTCTCTCAAGGTAATTAGATTGTTAAATAGCCAACTTTACGCTGTTTTAAGTCAATCCTTGATCTTGTTTAGATAGAAATGCTACTTTCTTTATTCAATTTTATTTGTTGTTTATTTTACATGCGGGAGTAATTGAAATCATCATAAACAATTTTATTTATATGAAATTTACTCTCATAGATTCATAATGTGTATCTGAGAATAATTAGAATTTATCATTTAAACACATACCAAAATACAAGCGTGTGCTTCAGCACGAAAGGTACTTCTTCTGAAAAGTTGAAGAGTTATTTTATAATAATAAACGAAAGTTCGATGTTGGGTGCGGGTTCACGTTGACCTGTTTTTACACCCCCACAAATTCCACGATACCCCACAGAGACAATAAAGCGTTATAAAATGTGTCGGCAATAAAATCTGCCCAGTGAAGTACAATATCGGCAATAATAAACCGAAACGTAACGACTAGAGCCCCGAAAGCAGTAAAATTGGAACTTTGATTTAAATGGGGACATTTCGACAACTACAAATTGTGCACAAAAATTGGACACGAAGAGTAAAAGTGAGGGGTTCCAATGTTTACAAATGAAGGTCGGAGGAAGTCTTAATAGTTAAGGACGTTTCTCAGTTCATTGGCACACCATTGTGAAATAATATTTCAAAATGGTTCAAAGAGTTAACGAGGAAACTGTTCTACCAGACGATTCAGTAAAACTGTTGAAGTGTCAACTTCTCGTTCGCTAATAACATTTATTTATAAATTCAATAATTTTGAGAATTAATTGCTTAATATCAATAAACTAAAGGAACACCTAACAAATGCCATGTCAATGAATATTGAATTCATTTTAAAAATTAAGAAAAATCAGAAGTTAATTTCAATATTGTGCTTACTTGTTTTGTTTTGAAGTTAATTCATTTCGATATTTTGCTCCTATTTTTCGGTCGTTAAGAACGCTGTATCCGACTGGACGTTTGTTTAGGGATGTGTAAGAATGAAATGTCATTATTTCATTGTTATGGGTGTACAAAATATTGCTCGTTATGCCTAAATTTGGATTTGAATATGTATAGATTTTAAATACGGTTTGCCATTTATATTTCCATACCAATAATATAGATTTTAATACACGTGAGTGACGGGAAAACAATTAGAGGGCCTTTTGCTCTAAAGTTTCTTAACGCTAGGACTCCTTAAAATTTAATGACAGTAGTCAGTAGATAATTTTATATGTATTTAAACTTACACAAATACAAACTGGAGTGGTAATTCAATTTTTTTCGATATCGATTTAAATGACGCAGCATTTGAATCGTATTTTGATGTTATTAAATTTATAATGCCCTACAGTAGATAATATGAGGCTCTAATGTGATGTTATTGTGTTTTTAGTATACAAACTTGAACAAATGACAATGCGGTAGGAATTGAGGGCTCCACAATTTAATAAAAAGTTTTTTCGGAACTAATTTAATTTAATTTTAATATTTTACACAAATTGTTTATTTGTTCCTTAGCCTTGCCTCATCGGTATGTATGCCATAATCACGTTTGACAAAACTGTGGCTACAATATTCTGCGCATTAGCTTATCGAAAGGTGACGGAGAGAATGGAGGAAAATGACGAAGACATAAGGGGCGAATTGGAGTTGGAACAGACATGACGCCGAGGTCGATGGGGCAAGGAAACGGAGTTCATTGAGATAGTATTCCGTATTTCCGGGTGCGTCAACTACTCTAGTATTTAGTCCCGTAAGTGTAGTGCATGACACTGCCGAGACGACGCTGTGTTTTTTACATGTTGAAACGTGAGATCCGGCGGAGACTTCCACGTCGTCGTGCGGAGAGTTTTTCTTCTCAAAGTACCTTCACCAGTGGGCATCATCCCACTGGAAGAAGCTCCCAACTGGGCGCTCTATACATGTGTTGTGTGTTGTGTGTTGTGTGTGTGTGTGTGTGTGTGTGTAAGCGGAGACGAGGGAAGGAAGTTAAGGGTCCCGCGCGGTTCCTGGCCCGATTGTTAGGGTACTGATCCGGAATTGTTCTGGTATTGATAGGAAAAGAAAACGACAAACTTCCGTTTAGAGCGGCTCTCCTCTAGAATTCTCCAGACAATGGCTGAATTTTGGCTATGTCTTTAGCTAGTGTCGACAATCCGCCACTATTTCGACCCCTGGATCCGAGAGACGCTGCATCCGCAACGATTGTTGTCCCAGTCGGTCTACGAGGAGGAGGGTCCGCGGTGGCGGAGAGGGAGGCTGGAGGCCGAAAGGGCGGCGAAGGCGGCGCGGGGGCGGGGAGGGGGCGGACGGCGAGGGAGGCACGCGCGGTGCGCGAGAGGAGCGCCAGACATCTTGTCGGCGGCGGCGGCGGTGGCGGCGCAGCGAGCCGCGGGGCTCCATATGCACCGCGCTTTCATATTGAAATGCTTGGGATTCGAGACGCCCGGCCGTCCGACCGCGTCGCCGAGCGGGACGAGCCGGGGAGGGGGGAGGGGCGAGGAGGACAAGCTGCAATCCGGATAATGCCAACGTATGTATTATATAACATACAGATAATTTTTTTACCGTCTGAAAATAATTCTAGCAGCAAGGTGTTGATCGGTAGTTTCCCGTGGTTTCTCCGATTACTTTCTAGCATTTGCCAGACTTACGACTTTAGTGCCACCTTCACAAACGGTCCACGGATCGTGCTCAATCTTTCCTTTTCTTTCTTATCCTTGTCCCACCTCCCCCTTACCCATACAAACACACACCACATATGAGTACACCACACTACCACACATCTCTGAAGGCTAGATTTTGTCTTCACTCGGTTGGAACCCCATTAGAGGAGCTACCAAAAGAAAAAATCCTGAAACAGACGTGAAGGTCGACGCCAGATCTCACGTTTCAAGGGGGAAGAAACACCGCCGTCTTCCGGGATGTTACACTCACTTCACTTACGGGACTAATTACAATATTAGTTAACGTGCTCGGAAATACTACATTAATCAAAAATACAGTAGTTGAAAATCAGTACAGGGAATGCAAAGGATGCTGAAACAACTTCGCAACGTGTGATATAGTAACGCAAGTATGATGAAACCACGGAAAACGAGCTAGAACAGCCGGCCGCACTCCTGCAGACAGCGACTGAACATGACCTAGGACTTCCCGGACAGAGGCACTGTGACATTAGTTGATACACTGAGCCACCTCTCCCAATTCATGTTCTTAACTGCATATCGTATTCACTCATTTTTGTGTTCCTCTGACTTATCCTTTAATGGACGTGAGGGATCGAATTGAATTAACTGATACCTGGCTTCTCAGGGTAATTATAAAATTATCGATGGCGATTTAAATAATTATGAATATTGTCCTCTACGTCACAATCATAAGACGACGAATTAAAAAAATCCAGGATGCGAATAAAATTTGGAGGAGAGCAGTTACCATTTCAGTCCCCGACCTAGGCATACCAAGGTCGTGGGCAAGGTTGGCACTGGCTTACTAGAGTTCTCGGGCACTGCGCCCAGAGAAATTGGCGCGAAATTTAAAAGTATGGGAAATACAATGGCTTCAGAATGGTGGTACATACTTTGATTCCTGGCCCATTACATGATATTTTTTTGGAGACGTAGGTTGAGAGTTACTGCCCCAAATTTAGCAACAGTAAGTTTCATTTCCTCTAAAGGAAAGAAATAATTCATGAAAATAAACTAATACTTTGGTCATTCTTCAAATTATCAAATTCGAGTAAAATTAACAATATTCAAAGTAAAGTATCTTGATTAAGTAATCATGTTAACATACGAGTCCAGTATTTGCATTCTTTCCTATAATTAAGTTAGGAGGTGTAACAGAGAAATAGTTTTGTCTCTTAAAAGAGCAGTAAGAATGAATAACTTATGGTGATATTAATTTATTTGGCATTATTGCTTCATTCAACAATTGACTGAATTATTTAAAAAACATTACAAAAAAGAGGAAAGGAAATAACTCGCCATTTAAACATATTTGTGTTCTTACCAAAATATGTTTATAGAAGTCATTTAAAAAAAATAATAAATTGTAAAACGTTTAAACAATTCAAGTATCGATTGATGGATAGAACAAATCTGGAAAACATGTTTTTCGAATTCAACTACTTTTCCATGACTCAAGCCGCTTCAGCCTGCGCGTGTACATCCCTTCCTGGTTTTGGAGGAGAAATGAAAGCGAGTTCGGGGGAAGTAGCCAGTGCTTGCAGTAGCGCCGAGATTCTCAGACCCATAAGTAATTGTTCAGGTGCAATTTGGTGTGCCAGGCCTGTACTCTCCAGGTAGGCGTCGGGTCTCACGACTTAATGTAACGCGAGTCTAGCCTTTCTCGGCCATCGTCATGTCTTTGGGAGTGACCTCGCCGTTTGTCTTGCCATGCGTGTGCCAGCCGTGGCTTCTTGTGCGTGTGGCTGTGTGTGGTCGACATTTGTGTAGCAATCCAAACTGGAACATCGTGGCATTCCGTCGACTTGTTTTTGCACCTTTACTCCAGATCCTGCACTCTTGGGCGGGTTCTCCACTCTTTGACACTCTTCCAGGGCCGGTGGTCTGAGGCGGCTCGGAGAATCAACCGATGTCATGCAGTGCCTCTGACCGGTGATTTCAGAATAGAGCGAATATATTGTCAATATATTGGTAATTAATACTTATGTGACGTAATTTGATTTTTAAAGAAAGTTTGATCTCACAAGAGAGGAAACTTAACGAATATTAAACGTAACCAAACACAAAACAGCAAAGAAAAAAAGTTGTGCTAATGGTCAAATACAATGAGCATATGTGCCCAATTAGATTTCAAAGCTACGCTCAACCAATGCGAATGATGTTCGCCCAGACAACCACGAATACCAAAGAAAGGCCCTAAGCAAATTCGGGCTTGAAGACGAGCGAAATGGTGATGGGAGCCAAGCCGCTGGCCAAATATTTCCCAGCAAAACCGTCGCTGAGTGGCTGAAGAGCTCTCGAGGCCCTAGGTCCGCAAAAAGGCTTGTTTATTGTTACCGCCTCCTTCGGCGGAAGGGCTACCCCGTGGATGAAGCCCTCGTGTGTATCGACGTCGCTTCTCCCCCTCCCCGGACGTCGAGTCGCCTGGGGCGCCCCGCACTCCCCCTCCCCTCCACCACCCCCACTGCCGCCCCTGCATGTGACATTTACCTTTCCCCGCCGCCGCCTCCGCCGCCGCTTACGCCGCCGCCTGACGCTTTGCCCTCGTGTTTTCGCCGCCTAACGCCATCAGCAGCAACGGCAGCGGTGGCGGCGGCCGCTGATGTGATTGTGGACGCGACGCCGCGGCGTGTGAACGAGCGGCAGGAGGAGGTGGAGGGGAGTGAAGAGGAGAGGGGCGGGGCAAGCGAGGGTGGGAGGGCGGCGGAGGGACGCAGCCTCCAGCCGCGGGCGAGTTGATTTACGCTCACGTCCCTCCCACATGACTGCTTTATACTTCACGCTGCGGGATTTCCTGCGCGCGCAGACCTGAGTTGTGCAGGCGGCCGTGGCGCCCGCCCCTCTTCGCGAGGATTGTGTGAATTTCGGGGTAAGGCAGGGTTATGTTCAGCTGGAAACTCATAAAAGCGTCATTAATCACTTCATAATTACGAAACTAATCCAGCAAGCGGGGTCGTTGTAAGTGATTGAAATTTGCTGGAATTATTTGTACATGTCAGTCAATAACAAACAAGAAGTCCGACAGTACATACTTTCTCGCGTCTTATCTAACTTTTGCAATTTTTGAAAATTCAGAGAGTCCAGTGAAAATGAGATTTGTGCTATTCTTATAAACTACTGTTCTTTCAAAAAACTTGTACACGAACGTTTTCTAAGATCTGATGTGTTTACAACAAACTTTATTTAAAGTTTTGCAATGTAATCAATTTGCAATTTGCTAATATACCGAAAATAGAACTATGCTTTTTTTACCGTCATTTGATAATACGAGGAAGAAATTTAAAGAAAAAATGGAGCAGTTTTTTAGATAATTGTTTAAAAATTGCCTAATTTCACACAAAATTGCGCGACAATCACTCATTTTTTTCAAAAATTGTACATGTCCTTATTTAAAATCATTCAGCAACAGAGTTTATTAAGGAACAATCTATCTTCAATATGTTGTAGAAAGCCTACAAAAACATTCTAAACTAGGTATTGCAGTTTCAGAATAATCAGGTTTTTCAACGAAAATAAGACCCAAGCTATTCTTTCAAGCGTTCTTTACTCTATCAAAGGGCAAAGTTCAATCCAAAAATTTGGAGCCATTTTTGAGAAAATTTTGAAAATGTTGAGGCTTTGTATATTCTCCCCGCAAATCAAAATATCCGTTTCAAACTTAAGGAACCTTGTGTTCATTTAAATTAACCGGAGAATTTCCATTTTGAAGAAAATCGGTCGAAATGTTTGGCCACAGACGGACAGACATACATATATCGTCAGACGATTTTTCGGAATCAATAACCCACAAAACATGGATTTTGACTTCAAAACGTGTAAGAAGAAGAAATTTACTATATACAGATAATGCAATATTGGAACAACACTCGTATCTACTCCTCCGTTACCTGGGACCGGCATTAATTTTTTCGGTAATTAGTGGATGTGAGTGTTTCAAACGGATATTTTAATTTTTGAGGATACTTTACATGAAACCTCAAAACCATTTTCAAAATTTTCTCAAAATTGGCTCTCAATTTTGCGATCAAACTTTGTCATTGAATATCGTATAGGAGACTGAAGAGTATGGTGCAGGTCTCACGTTCGCTAAAATCCCACATTTTTTGAAAATGGCCAAAGTGCAATTATTTTAGGCATCTTCCTACAACTACAATATTGATGATAGATAGTTTTTCGTAATGAAATATATTCCTTAATGACGAATCTTTAAATTAAGTCATTTTCAATTTTTGGAAAATGAGTATTTTTTCTGTAATGTAAGCAAAGTATTGGCAATTTAAAAAAATTGTCAAAAGCCGCTCAAAATTTTTCTTTAATTTTTTTCACTGGTAGATGGGTTGCTTAAACCAATGGCGCGGATCTACTTTGAATTTTGAAAGATTTTCAAGTTTATAAATAATGCGAGAAAGTGTGTGCTGTTGGAGCTTTTGGAGGAAAAAGAGTGTGCGGAGTCGGGCAAAGTTGCCCCTGCTCGCAGGAGCGCTTGGCTTTGCAGGCTAGCCAGTAGTTCATGGGGTCGCGGTTCGACATGCTTCGTTTAGAATAATAGTATAAAATATTTATAGAAAAGGTTTAATGATAGTGGTATCTTATTTTAATGATGCATAGATGCAATAATATTAGAGGATAGATATGTTCTCAAATCATTTGCATCCATACATTTCATGTGATCATCTGGATTAAAAAAAATGTAAAAACGCCT
Source organism: Gryllus longicercus (assembly GCA_038098605.1). NCBI lineage: Eukaryota > Metazoa > Arthropoda > Insecta > Orthoptera > Gryllidae > Gryllus > Gryllus longicercus. The sequence goes on along the minus strand of JAZDUA010000471.1, from coordinate 545,052 downwards.
GGTAATTCACGCTCGCTAGAATTTTTTGTCGGAATGAATGCAAGTTCGTAAAATTGTTGAATCTGGATTCAATAAAGATAGCGTAAATTCGTGCTTAACAATTCTTCTAGCTATAGAGAAGTTCAACGAAGTTGAATTGCATTTCCTTCTGCCCAGTGAGCGTTCTCTAATTCTGCGCAATCAGAAATTGTAAGCGTTTTCTGACGGGTAAAATTCTGGGAAATACTTCACTCAGCGTGAGAAAGTCCATACTCGTTTGTGATTGTCTCCTTGTGATAGTCTTCTTCGTCTTTTTTGGACTCTATTGATGATGTCCACTTTATAATACGACTAGTAGTGTTCTAAAAGCTTTGTGTTTGGCGAGGTTTCACTAATTTTAAAGATTCGTAGTATAGGAGTGAAGTGCAGTGTGTGAGTAACAAATTCTAATAATGTCAAAAAATCTGAATTGCGCTAGAACAACACTTTAATTAAAATTAGTCATTTTTGTGTTGAGGAATAACTCCAGAAAATAGAATTTTTGTAGTAAAATAATAATGAAGATAGATCACAGCTGCTATACAGGTTAGTTAATACAAAGGTCTACCTGGAATCTTCTGTAAACGGTTCGAGATATTAGGATAAAATTTTCACCAAATGATTCAGGAGATAGGGGATCATTAGCTTTGTGAGTATTTCTTATTTTAAAGATATTGGACTAATGTTTTTTAATGAAATATAATTTTTTTACGTAAACAAAAAAGTGAGAAGACATTCATCAATAACAAATTTAGTATTCGATGAATAATTAACAGCACGAAAGACAATGAAATGTGACGTCGTGCGAAAAGCAGGGGTATGAACGAGAGCGTATGCGTCCGCGGCCGTAGTCAGTGGCTACTTGGCTGTCTGGGAGACGACGCGTCCTAGGAACAGGTGCCAACGCTTCGGCCGCCATTCTATGACCTTCTTCAAGGCGAAATGTGGCAGAAACTTTGTCATCTGTGCCTAGTACGCAGTGTCTCCGGGACAGACCAATAGCTAAGGTACACGGTCGTTTGTGGCCGGCGCGGTCTCCGAGGAAGCTAAGCCGCTAGGCGCCTGCTAGTGCAGCGACCTCGATGATCACATAGGTCGAATTTCCCTTTCAAGAAACGTTTTGTTGAATCCCTCGTATGTTAAAATAGTTCAATGTACTGAGATCATATTTAATCCTAAAGAATCGATCGAAATGCCCCAAAAATCTTTTTTTTTTTTCATTAGAACTGTCATTCATCAGGCAGATTAAATAATCTTCGATTTTTAAGAGGCCTTCATGTATCATGGGTGGAGGCGTAAATCTTCCGAAATACTCTCCACAGTATACATTCGGCCACTTGAGTTTTTGAAATCATTGTAGTATGTTGAATCGCACAACGAAACCGTTGCCTACATTTTGAACGACTTTGGCGGATTTCTGAAAACCAGCAACCATACAAAAACTTTTCAGTTTCACTGTGCAAAATTACGCTATTCCCGGGCAAGGGCATATAATATAACTATCCAATTTTCTTCAGAGTGTTCTCGTGAATTTTCCTTAAACCATTAATAAAACGAAATCAACTTACTTTACTTTAAATGAAATTACTTTTCTGGCAACACAAATGGGTCGCGAATTTCTAAAAGTTTCTTTGTCAATTGTCCGCAGCTTATAATGTGTGCTTTGCAACTTATAATAAAAATAAATTTTGAACATTTTTAAGGTGTCCGTTTCGTCCATTTACTTGTGTAAATCATTACCTCAAAACGCTTGTGAATAAAACACTTTTCTAAATTTCATTCCTTAATTATTTATTTATTGTTCTCTTTGGTGCATTGAAGTAAAAAACACGTGTTTTTGTAAAATTCTTTCAAAATATCTTCGAGGGAACCTGCTCTAAGTTATCCCATTCAATTTGCTTTGTGTAGAGGAATCAAATGATATATAGTTAAAAAACAAACCTTTTTAGAGAAATTTCTAAGAAACTTCTGAATTTATGGTTGACATCAAGAACAGTACTAAAAAAACGTCAAAAATCGCAACATAAGTCTCATTTTACTAATACAAATAGTTGAAGGTATTGTGCAAGAAAATCAATCATATAACTGATCTCAGTAATTCTGATATTAACTATGTAAAGTGGTTCTTATAATTTAATATAATTTAGTGAATATTAGTTCGATTTGACAGGGTAGGTTTGATATTTGATAGGAAGTGAATGGTAGATGGTAGGAAACGGTAAATAAGTATTTTTCATTTACATCTATTATTGTATTATTATTTTGTCTTATTGAGCTCTTGTTACTTCCCCGTTTAGTTTTTTGTAATTAATTATTGTATTTTTTTATTTTTATGAAAATAAGATTTTATTTGAATTAACTCGTTTCATTGAAGCTTTTGAATATCTATACTGGTATATACCGTGGTAAATTACCAAACCCAACACTATCAGTCCACGAACAGCTTTCAGCTCGTGCAATATTTGAACGCCATTATCATATATAGGGTGCTGAATAGTGAGAGACAAAAATATAAATTTAGTAAAGAGATGCCATTGTTACTTTAGTGTTCTTACAAATTGATATTATTATTATTATTATTATTATTATTATTATTATTATTATTATTATTATTATTATTATTATTATTATTATGTAACTTATTCAAAAATAAAAAAGATGTATTTACTGACGTAATTAATTATTCTGCAACAAAATGTACTACTTCGTTTCCCTCACTGTCAAGTCGCCGCTAGTGGACCAGTAGAGGTACGACCTTGTCTCCTTAATCTTCTTCCTTGTCTCGCTAATTTCTTGTGTTGACTGAACATCAAATGTGAGCTGCAGAGCTTTGACATCGCATCACAGTCCCTTCTCCCCCCCCCCCCTCCCTGGAACTGCCTCGTCGCTCTTTCCTAACGTGTAGCGGGATGCGGGCGCGCTCAGGCTACAGGAGTTCCGGAAGGAGGCAGATCTTCGGCAACAGACGTGTCCCTTTAAGAACCTTGCGGGACTGGATGCCCCGAGACTGCGCGCCGCAGGATTCGAGGGAGAAGGCCGCGTAGTGCCAGTCGCCGCCTTGAAAAAGAACTGTTTCGGCAGCGATTCTGCAGAGAATCAGTGTCGAGTTTAGATGGGAGAAATAATATTGCTTTTCTACACCGTCTCATGTTTGCATATAGAACATTGCAAGAAACTGTTTCTTTGTTATCCTGGTCATTTTGAAATTGAGATAAAACAATATTGTTTCACCGAGACATCAGTTCATTTCTGAATCCCTTCATAGTTGGTTTAAAAACTTTTTGTGTAAGCTGTTAGGATCTATGTTACAAGTAATTGTTTTAATTCAGAACATTTTTATGGGATTGGCACCATTGAACCAAAGGGAAACAACTGATGCTACAGAATACATAGACTTTCCTGCCCAAGTTGGATTTCTAACCTCTTTCGACCGTAACTTTCCAGAATTGACACACCCTCTTCATAAGTGTACATACAGCTTCCTAAAATCATTCTTTTTTTATTTTCTTAATTTTTTCGTCTCCAGAAGGTAGAATTGAAATTAATTTAATAATATTCTAAAAGAGTAAAATGTAGTCCTATATGAAAATTTGCATTGAAAAATTTTGAACCTTTCTTGAAAACCATGTTTGAGCGTTTCTAAAAATGTGAAAAGAGGTCATGTCCACATAAAACTCTGCAACTGCCTCAAGCCGTTGGTGAGAAGAATACGTGGTTTAGAGTTCAGAATTGAATGTGGTAGGAGTATACAAATAATATTAGTAATGTAGCATGGTATGAAATTACTGATGGTTTTAAAAATGTTTGAATGTTTATTTTATTAATAATTTTTTCGCACTTTAGAGAATTACATGGCGTATTGGATCATAATGACAAAATTTTGTTCATTTTTAAATACAAAATATTGTAATGTCATTGTTATTATGGTGCCTCAGAAGTAACGTCACTGAAACGGCGGCGTTTGCTGAAAGATGAAAGTAACGTTTAATGAATGTACCTAATAAGAATAATTTTAATTGCAATTTAATGTTTTTTTTCGAAATATTTTGCTTCGCTAGGAGACACGATTGGAGCTATAAAAGTAGTGGTTTGTGTTCGAGACAGAAGTGTTGTGCGATCGAATCTCGCCTCTGCTGGCAAGGATGATTGTTTCCTGGGCAGTGTTGTGTGAGGGCCTGGCATTGTGCTGGTGACCCCAAAGACGGGCCGTTTGCACCCAGGTCAGGGTCTTGTGCACGGTTCAAGTAACACTATTGAAGCATTAAGGGCAGCCAGCTAAAGCTCACAGAGCTTCTATTCGATGGGCCATACAGAGTCAGTCAGCTCAGGACAACAATTATTGGCACTGTAGCATCTCTGATGGTGGCGGATTTTCGACTTAGCTGTGTAGCCAAGCGAATTTAGCCCCTGTCTGGAGAAGAATTATGTTGGCTGGCTGATCTGAACGATAGTTCTCAATTCTCTTCAATAAATATTAGATGGAACCAGAACAATACCCAAACAAATGGACCACAGACTGCAAACGATATTTCCATCCTCTTCTTTCTCATCTCATCTTTACTTAATTATACATTATATATACACATTATATTAGAACAAATTCAAGATGAGAATCCTGCTGTCCCAACTAACTTGTCAAGAAAGTGAACATTGCTGACTTACCCTTCACCAAAATGCTTATTCTTAGGGACTAATGAAAAACTTGTAATGACAGTAAACAAACTTTTATTTTATTTTTTGTGATATAAACTAATTATAGTTAACATTTTATAAAATATCAAAAGGTAGGGTATCGATGTATTGTGTACATTGTTATTTTGTTTTGCATTCATTTAATTCTATTTCCCTATTTTTACCTCACATAGCAGACGAAATCCCACCAAATCACACCCAAAATCGCAGACGAAAATTGGGTGTGCCAATTATTTCAATGTAAGTCATAGTTTTCGAAAACGCTGTGAGAAAAAGTGGTGTAAATCAACATAATAGTTAATTAATTAGGAAGCAATTCTTCAGTCCAAAATATCTGTAGTATGTTAAAAGAATATCTCTTTAACACGCTCATAAATGTTTAGGTCATTTATTTCTAAGCATTATAGTTTTACAGCGTTTTTCGTTTACACGTCATTTCTCGAAAAGTGTGTTTTTTGACTTGCAAATTTTGTTGCTCTCAACGGCTCAAATAATCACTCAATCAATCAGACATTTTTCGTTATTTTCCGCTTAAAACTTCATTGCGATCGGACTGGATGGACGTTGCACTTACAATGCTCTCCTGGTCAGCACTGCGATCGGAAGTGTCGCGAGCGTGTATTCTGCCCTGGGTATGGATTGGACTAGCTCTTGACTTTTGCGTTCTGACGCTGAAGGTCTCGATTCTGTTGACCTCTGATCAAGGAAACCGCAAATGCGTTACTCTCCAGAGTATATTTTTTCAAGATTCAACCCACTTGCATTAATCGGCTAAAAAATTAGAATTTAATTTTTTTAGTAGGAACGCTGTGTGTTACTAATCGTACGTGTATTAATAGTGTCTTCATTATTTCTGATCACTTGTAACTATAAATTAAAACAAAAGAATTTGCAATAAAGTAGCAAATATGACATGGACGTGAGGGTAATCGCGAGCTATGTTACACTATCAGTACTAACACTTGAATTTAAGGCGTCTGGTTCGATAACGATGGGATGTCTCTTTCCATTCATAAATCAGTTATCTACATTGCTGTTTTATCCGAAAGTGGGACTCGTATTGTAAGTTGTTGGCGGGTATAAAGTGAAGAATTAGCATTTAACGTAATACGCCACCGAGCCATGGTGGAATGACCGACCATAATTGCGGAGTGCGTAAGCTTTCCAGACGACAGTGATTTTGTAATGTAATCCAGATTCACACATAGAATTGTTACAATACCTAATACAATTATAATGTCAAAATTATATATTTAATATAATTCTTTTGCTTAAAAAACTTAGATTCGAATAAAGAGTATAGAATGACAACAATAAATGCAAATTGAGAGATTGCTTGAAAAAATACACCATTGAAGCTTCTTTTAATAATTATAATGGTGTGTTTTTACTTCCCCGTAAAAATACGTATATACGGAGTAATATACAAAGTATAGGGAAAGTTATGTAATGCTGCGAAAAATAGATTTCGAGATTTCGACGGAAATACACGTTTTAGGGTCCCCTGATACCGAAAATGTGAGTTTTTTGTTTTTTCAAAACGTCCGTCCGTCTTTCCGTCAGTCTGTCTTTCCGTCAGTCTGTCTTTCCGTCAGTCTGTCTTTCCGTCAGTCTGTCTTTCCGTCAGTCTGTCTTTCCGTCAGTCTGTCTTTCCGTCAGTCTGTCTTTCCGTCAGTCTGTCTTTCCGTCAGTCTGTCTTTCCGTCAGTCTGTCTTTCCGTCAGTCTGTCTTTCCGTCAGTCTGTCTTTCCGTCAGTCTGTCTTTCCGTCAGTCTGTCTTTCCGTCCGTCTGTCTTTCCGTCCGTCTGTCTTTCCGTCCGTCTGTCTTTCCGTCCGTCTGTCTTTCCGTCCGTCTGTCTTTCCGTCCGTCTGTCTTTCCGTCCGTCTGTCTTTCCGTCCGTCTGTCTTTCCGTCCGTCTGTCTTTCCGTCCGTCTGTCTTTCCGTCCGTCTGTCTTTCCGTCCGTCTGTCTTTCCGTCCGTCTGTCTTTCCGTCCGTCTGTCTTTCCGTCAGTCTGTCTTTCCGTCCGTCTGTCTTTCCGTCCGTCTGTCTTTCCGTCCGTCTGTCTTTCCGTCCGTCTGTCTTTCCGTCCGTCTGTCTTTCCGTCCGTCTGTCTTTCCGTCCGTCTGTCTTTCCGTCCGTCTGTCTTTCCGTCCGTCTGTCTTTCCGTCAGTCTGTCTTTCCGTCAGTCTGTCTTTCCGTCAGTCTGTCTTTCCGTCAGTCTGTCTTTCCGTCAGTCTGTCTTTCCGTCAGTCTGTCTTTCCGTCAGTCTGTCTTTCCGTCAGTCTGTCTTTCCGTCAGTCTGTCTTTCCGTCAGTCTGTCTTTCCGTCAGTCTGTCTTTCCGTCAGTCTGTCTTTCCGTCAGTCTGTCTTTCCGTCCGTCTGTCTTTCCGTCCGTCTGTCTTTCCGTCAGTCTGTCTTTCCGTCAGTCTGTCTTTCCGTCAGTCTGTCTTTCCGTCAGTCTGTCTTTCCGTCAGTCTGTCTTTCCGTCAGTCTGTCTTTCCGTCAGTCTGTCTTTCCGTCAGTCTGTCTTTCCGTCAGTCTGTCTTTCCGTCAGTCTGTCTTTCCGTCCGTCTGTCTTTCCGTCCGTCTGTCTTTCCGTCCGTCTGTCTTTCCGTCCGTCTGTCTTTCCGTCCGTCTGTCTTTCCGTCAGTCTGTCTTTCCGTCAGTCTGTCTTTCCGTCAGTCTGTCTTTCCGTCAGTCTGTCTTTCCGTCAGTCTGTCTTTCCGTCAGTCTGTCTTTCCGTCAGTCTGTCTTTCCGTCAGTCTGTCTTTCCGTCAGTCTGTCTTTCCGTCAGTCTGTCTTTCCGTCAGTCTGTCTTTCCGTCAGTCTGTCTTTCCGTCAGTCTGTCTTTCCGTCAGTCTGTCTTTCCGTCAGTCTGTCTTTCCGTCAGTCTGTCTTTCCGTCAGTCTGTCTTTCCGTCAGTCTGTCTTTCCGTCAGTCTGTCTTTCCGTCAGTCTGTCTTTCCGTCAGTCTGTCTTTCCGTCAGTCTGTCTTTCCGTCAGTCTGTCTTTCCGTCAGTCTGTCTTTCCGTCAGTCTGTCTTTCCGTCAGTCTGTCTTTCCGTCAGTCTGTCTTTCCGTCAGTCTGTCTTTCCGTCAGTCTGTCTTTCCGTCAGTCTGTCTTTCCGTCAGTCTGTCTTTCCGTCAGTCTGTCTTTCCGTCAGTCTGTCTTTCCGTCAGTCTGTCTTTCCGTCAGTCTGTCTTTCCGTCAGTCTGTCTTTCCGTCAGTCTGTCTTTCCGTCAGTCTGTCTTTCCGTCCGTCTGTCTTTCCGTCCGTCTGTCTTTCCGTCCGTCTGTCTTTCCGTCAGTCTGTCTTTCCCTCAGTCTGTCTTTCCGTCAGTCTGTCTTTCCGTCAGTCTGTCTTTCCGTCAGTCTGTCTTTCCGTCAGTCTGTCTTTCCGTCAGTCTGTCTTTCCGTCAGTCTGTCTTTCCGTCAGTCTGTCTTTCCGTCAGTCTGTCTTTCCGTCAGTCTGTCTTTCCGTCAGTCTGTCTTTCCGTCAGTCTGTCTTTCCGTCAGTCTGTCTTTCCGTCAGTCTGTCTTTCCGTCAGTCTGTCTTTCCGTCAGTCTGTCTTTACGTCAGTCTGTCTTTACGTCAGTCTGTCTTTACGTCAGTCTGTCTTTACGTCAGTCTGTCTTTACGTCAGTCTGTCTTTACGTCAGTCTGTCTTTACGTCAGTCTGTCTTTACGTCAGTCTGTCTTTACGTCAGTCTGTCTTTACGTCAGTCTGTCTGTGAACACCACTAGCACCTAAATCATACCTACAAATTCCTCCGAAATGTATATTTTCCGATCGAACTGGCTCCACTCAAGGCGCTGCAATATTGAATAACTTTCTTCAAAATTTCGGGACACTTTACATTAATCCTCCCTGACATTTTCAAATTTTCTCAAAAACTGCTTCAATTTTTTTCTTTAAATTCCTTGTAAAAGGAGAGTAAAATACACATATAAAGGTGACATAGGTCCGATTTTCACGGTAAATTCTAGTTTTCGAAAATTTTAAAATTTTCCGGCGACTTCTTACAACTACAAAATTGACGATAATGAGTTTTTCTTCAGAGCAAATTTTAGTAGTTTTGGTGCAATATTGCGTGCAATATGTGCATTTTTTTAAATTACGAAAACAAAGATTTTCTTAACACGGATCCCAATTTTTTTCTTAACAGAATTTTTAGGGATAATACTAAATATACTTCATGAATGCCATAAACAACATATTGCTATAATCTTTTGTTATTTTTTTCATTTCTCTTGTTATATTTAAATTAGCGGCTATTTGCTCACATTATTATATTTATGAGTACATTTCCTTTAAATAATAATATAAAAGATCTCGAAAACTCAGTCGTTTACCGCGGTAACAGCTCAAAATTCCGCATTTTCAGAAACGCTCGAAGGCCATTTCCTCAAATACGGCTTCAATTTTTTTCTTCAAACTTTTCGAAAAGATAGTGATAATTGCACTCTTTAATATGACGTAAAGTTTGAGTTATTTTTTGTTTTATTCAAAAATGTAATTTTTTTGGAAGATCTCTCGCGTCGTTAATATGCACATTTTCACCAATTTGTAAACAGTATTTTATTTATGAGCTAAAGTGTTTTAAATGAAAATGTTTTTCGAAAATTTTCTGTGAAAAAAAAGGATTCAAATTTCCAATTTACAGTGCTTAAACGCCATTTTCTTAAAATTGTCTCCAATTTTTTCAAAGGGAATTCCCATTTACGACGATATTTTACTGTTCTTTAACTTTCTTAAAATATTTCCGTTCTATTAGAAAACCGAAAAATAAGAATGAAAAAAAAATGTACTTTGGGCGGCGATAAATGGCGATGTTTAGCTTGGTCACCGTGACCCTGCCCGCACGGCGCCGCTCTTGTTAGGCATTCGGCAGAAGCCCCTCCCGAATCCCTGACCTCTGCCGTGCGCGCGCTGCTGCGCTCGGAGGAATGCTGCGGCCCCGCGTGTGTGTGGTGGCGGCGGAGGCGGCGGCGGGGCCAGGTTGAGGCCGAGGCCCAGGGCGACGCACAATGGCGCCGGCGGCGCGCGCTAACGCGGCGGCTGCGCCCATTGGAGAAGCCATTAGCTGCGGCCGCCCGATAGCAAACTCCCCTCCGGCCCCGCCCCCTCCGCCCACCTGCGCACGCACCGCGCCCTCTTCATCGTACAGATAGCGCCCCGCCAAGATCCTCGCGACCGCCTGCGTGTGCAGAAGGCAAAAGTCGAGGCACGTTGAGAAATTTTGCGATGTGCAGTCGACTCTGGTTGTAGTGAACTTCCGGGGACTTAACATTTCTGGTTCACGATATCAGAGGTTCACTACATTCGACGGTGACAAAATTAA